>LYUA01001476.1:4895-19775 GCA_002093875.1 Calopteryx splendens
GAATGGCGAAACAACAACATGCATAATTTCGCCTTCTTAATACATTACAGCAACTGTCCACCCTACCCTGATGTTTGACTTTCACATGTCGTTGGGCTTAGTACTGGGTGAGCTCAACTACCCTCTAATTACCATACCAAACTTTGGGTTGATTATTTTAATTTTGATCATGGAGAGTATGTGTTTTTGATTAGCCCCAAAGATCATAATGATATGTACCTATTCAAAGCATTAAATATTCACTTGGGGTTTTTTTTCTCATCTCTATTCTGTCACTCAAAGCAACTATAGTGTGCTGATAGATTGGCCCTTGGCAGTTTTCGTTCAACCAATGGATCTCCAGTGGAAGGGCTAATATGGCACTCGATATTTTGAATATTTCGTGTATGTGCAATGTTATATGCAATGGTAGGTGGCGTCACTTGATGGAAATCCATACCTAGATGAAAGAAAAAAACTTTGCTTTTCCACAAAATAATACTTTATTTATGATCAGTTTCATCACTGTGTGGCAGCTGAAGACACCTGAAGATGTCACACAGTGATGAAACCGGTCGTAAATAAAGTCTTCAAATTTTTTTCTTTCATCCCGTGTATGAGGTTTATTGTAGCTTAAATTGAAAAGGCTGAGAAGAAAGGGTGTAATGTTTACAAAGAAAAAAATACAATGTAAAATTGTCACGAAAGCAATTAAGGACAGGACACTCATGGTGGAAGCAAAAAGAAGATTGGATAAGGATAATAATATTGAAGGAAGTAAGAAGCCATTTTGAGAATGGGCTGAACAATCGGAGGATAAAGATACTGTTACAGGGATTATCTTTTTTTATGATTTGTATAAGATTTGACTAGATTATCTATTAAGGTACTAGTCAAATGTATTGTGGGGTGACAACAAATTTAAGAAAGTAAAAATAAATTTGTAGCAGCCCTGACAACATATGCAAAAATTTACAATGCAAAACTCACACCTGAACCAGGACTTGAACCCAGAACCCCCAAATTTCCGGCGGAGTACTTTAGCCAGTTAAATTGCACATGTGTCCTCTTACACTGTGAACTTTGAGAGCTTTATTCCATTCTTAAGAATTTTGACGAACTGTAAAGTATTAGGGATAACTAGTGAAACGTTGAAGTTTGGGTACTAATTACTGAAGACTCATTTGTGCAGTGTTTAATTTATGCCTGCAAAGATTAGTTGCACAAAATGATTGGATGAATGCACTCACTATTCATACCATCATATAAGTAAGGGATTATGATGGAAGTAAAAATTATAGAGCTATGAGGAGGCATTTGAGTATACTGTGGAAACAGCAGCTTGTTATTATGGGAATTAACATTGGAGAGTGCATGAAGGTTTTATACCTTGTGAAAGATGTATGGATCATCTTTTTGCACTTCAGCAAGTATTTGAGGAGTGTATAAAAGTTCAAAAGAATATTTATTGTGCCTTTATTGATTTGGAGAATGGATATGACACAGTAAATAGAGAAAATTTATGGAAGCTTTTGAGGGAATAAATGAGCAGTAGTTGAATTCTATTAAAGTGGTTCATAAAAATAATATGACAACTGTAACAGTGAATGAGACAAAGAAACTTACACTAACTTTAGCAGAATCACACACTGCTGTGCATGCATATGCAAAAAATTCACAATGTAAAAATCATTCACCTGAACAGTGACTCGTACTGGGATCTCTCGAAATCCCTTGGGAAATTATGGATCCAAGTTTGAGTCCCAGTTCAGGCAAATGATTTTTGTATTGTGCTTTTTCACATATGAGGAATGAGACTTTGATTGGTTAATTTGATTTAATACAAGGTATGAAACAAGGGTGGGTAATGTTGCCAAGAAGGAGGTAAGTGGACTAAGCAATGATTGGAGGTATAAATAAATGCATTCTTCTGCATGCTGGTGATACAATTTGCTGGCTGAGAGCCTTAGAGATTTACAGAGAGCTCTGGAGAACTTTGGTGAGTTAACACATGGAATGAAATTAAGGGTACATGCATCCAAACAAAGGTTAACAGATATGTATATGAGGGATGAGTAAAGGGTCTCAGAGGAAGGGGTGGCTTGTGGAGGTCCGGAGTGAATTTTGGTCAAAGACTCATATGAGGAATATAAAATGTCTTAGGAGCAGAATAGCATTTATGAAACCACTTATACAGCTATATCTTACACTGCAAGTGCCTCAAGGGAGTGTGGCAGGGGTATTCGATTACCAGCCATCAATGACGTTAGGTAATATTGGCAAATTGCATCTTTTTGCATTCAGGAAATTCAAATTGCTGCATGTCTCATACTGCTGTGGTCACAATTGTGCGAGGGGAAAAGGATTCCTTATATTCATATATTTGGTAATCAATCTCTCTCAACTTCCCATTGGGGTCTCATCTACCAATGTTACCAGCAGGAAAAATTATTCCTTCTTTTATAGCATTAAACTCAATTATGATGTGTCTAACTAGCAGTTTAAATTGTGCTTGCAATCTTTGTGCTTCATGTCACTCCAAACCAAGGTTATCCAGTAGCAGTGTGACATTCTCTGTGGTTTCATAGCAATTCTTCATCCTTCATCCAAGCAGCTTTCCTCTGCACCCTGTTCAATTCTGAGATTAGGTAGGTCCTTCTGCACAGGGTCCCGAATGCTCAAATCATGCTCAAGGTAATAAATTTGATAGAGGCAGAATAGTGAATTTATATGGAATAATTAACATTATTTACTCTACTCACTGTAATGTAAACATGAAAATAGGAAAACTACAACTTTAACTGCCCAATTGCCATAATCGTTTGAGGAACATGTACCCACTGCTACAAAATGCATTAGCTACTTGGAAAAAGAAATAGAGGACAAAATGGCTGGCCCATGAAGCTGGGGATGGATAGAAGAAAGCATTAAGAGTTTGATAAAACACTAAAAAAACAACAGGACAAAGGAAACAGTGTAAAAGGCAATGCAATTTCAGGGATAAGGAAATACAGTTCCACTATACAAGAAGCTAAAGATTCTTATGAGGCACAAAAAGAGAAATAATACCAGCTAAAATAAATTAGATAGAAAATTTGTCAACTGTACAGAATTATATTCCGAGGTGGAAAGAATATGTGGAAAAACATTATGGTGCAGTATATAAATACAGGGTGTACAGCATTGTGGATGGCCAAGGTTCTGGAATAATTAAATTAAAAAGGGTGTCAGGGAAATTAAGTTTGTGGACAAAATAAAGCTTTTTTGTCTTTTATATACAATGAAACCATCAACTAGCCAGATTTAACATTGTGAGAGCAACCTGAAAACCATGGTGACATCTGCACATCACAAAGAAGTTTTGGGAATGGTAGGCAAGGAAAGTCTGCTATTGGGAGAAATTCAAAGAAGGCAGGAGAAGTGGATGCACGGTGTGCTGTGTGGCAATGGATTGCTGAAGAATGTGATAGAGGGTAGAATGTTGGGTAAGCTAGGGAGAGAGAGGAAAATATTAGGATGGAATGAAGTGTGGCAGTGGGAATGCATGCCAAGTTCTTAAGGACCCATTCACTAAAACTCTTCTGAGATTTGTGTCATCCAGTGATTCACAGGGAATGTTGTATAAAGGTGTGAACATGAACAAGTCATTGTAGTGCATGATTTTATAGTGTTTCTATATTTTTTAGAAAGACACGTCATGAGCGAGAAATTTTTTCTTATATAATTGTCATCTACAAGACAAATAAATGATTTTCCCAATGATTTATGACTTGTTCTAAATTGCATGCTCAGTGTTACTGTAGGATGCATCTAAGTCTTAGTATATATCATTTTGACAGAGACAGTAGTTACATGCCTTGGAATTTACCCCACCTCCTGGACCTCACCTCCAAACTGATGGCTCACGAATCAATAAAGTGTACCATATCAGTGGACACTATTGAAAAAGAAGAGAAAAAGTAGTTCCTAAGGAGTGGTATTCAGAAAGGCGACAGTCATCACAAGGGCAAGGTTCCTTCTACGGAAAATTCCGAGGGATTGAGTAAGTGAGGGGACTTGAGGGAACGCGACTGCATCTACTTCATTCACTTTCACCTAATCTATAGCACTCTGAAAAGTGTTTTACCTGGTGAAAGAGTACAACTGTTGTTCATTGGCATTTGTGTGATTTTATTTTACCATGTTTTCCGTTGTTGAATTAGTTCCACCTGGGAGAATGACCTTTTAATTCACCCCTTCATGCTCCAACGGTAAGAGAGGTGGTTAAGACTCCAAACAATGACTTAAATCTCTACTCACCGGTGACATCAACATGTCTTAACCTCGGGCATCTCCTGAATGCTTCAGCAACCCCTGCATCGGTGACTGCTGGGAAGCCTCTGAGCGTAAGCTGGATGAGTGATGGACATCTCCTGGCAATCACACTAACCCCGGCATCACTCATTCCACTACCACCACGCACAGACGTCGACATGGACCTCAACTCCACCTCTTCCTCAGGGTCGGCATCCACAGCACCCGCGGCTATCCAGACTTTTTCAACACCCACTGAGTTGCTCCCCAGTTTCCTCAGGATCCCCGACAAGAAAGTTTCGACTCCCCTTGGGCAGCCCTCCGGCGTTGCCAACAACGTTATCGACCTCCATAGTCTTGGACTCCATGCAACACGACGCCACTGTTTGCAAGTCCGGGCGCATGCACAAAGATCTGCTGAGGTCGGCAGGAAGGAGAAGGCACGGAGGAGGACCGACTCGGGCAGGCTCTCCCATGAGGGGCCCGGGTGGGCTGGTAGCGTGTGGTAGCCCAGGTCGGGGGGTGAAGCCCGGCCGTGGATTTTGTCAATGTGGCCATCTTCGAGGGGGTGATAGCCATGCTTCCCACCACTGATCACCTTCTTCTTCCTCCTCCCGGGCCTCAGTCCTAGGCGCCTGAGTCCAGAGCCGGGAGGAGGGGTAGGGGCCGGCCTGCAGCCCTTTTGAAAGTTGCTGCCTGTTGGATAAAAGGAAATAAAAATGAATGTGACTTTTGCTGAGGTGTGATTGAAGATTAGTGTTTCCTGATTTTATGTATGATGTCATTATTAATGGTAGTCTACCAGTTGAGGTAGAATTTTGATGGTCACAAGGATTAATGGAAAATAATTTACTGTTAGCACATGACGATCCAAGCAATATTTATGAACTGGAACAAAACAGAATGAGGAATACCATTAAACCATGATATCTGTCCAGATATGAACAGCGATATTTATTTAAAGACACTTGAGGAGAAACTAGTATTAATCTTTAAGTGAAACCAACTTAATTATTCTCATTTAAAGCTATCTTGGCTGAAATGAATAATTTTTTCATAAGAAAACTTGGTTACTAAGGCTTTGGCAATTGATAGTCTTTCTTTTAAGGGAATAAAATATAATGGCTATGTATTTCACATTCCTCTACATCATTCATCATATTTTACCAAAGGCAATATTGCTGAGTGGGATGGTGTGAGTGCTTAGGCAAATATTTCCTCCTTTAAACCTGATTTTTGAAAAACTACACTTTTGTCACCACTTAAGTTTCCACAAACAGTGCAGCCTAGGGGTTATTTCTTTCACTTGTTTCAGCAGCTGCACATTTATTTCTTCCATTGAAAAATTTTCCATTTCAGAGATTCCAGACATAGCATGCAGTCATAAATTTTGAGACATTGAAAGCCTTGACAGTCTTAATTAAAAGCCACATGCATCAATGATGCCCTTTTGCAAGTTTTAGTCTAATAAGTAGCTGCCTTTTTAACATTTCATTATGCAGACCTTAGGGTAACTATGATGGAAAGAAATTGCTGAAGCCATCTTTGCAATTATGTAATATTTAGCACAAAAATGAAATTATGCAATTTGAAAATTCTTAATTGACTATTATCCATTAAAAATATCTTTGTCACTCAGGAGTAGGGGGAAAGAAATGGTCATAATCACATAACTTTGCGGGAACAAATAGCAAATAAATGGGTGGGGCTTAACTGGCGATAAATTCAGTTGCTTTCCAGCTTTCATTGAGTGAACTACGTCTCTCCTTGCGTAATGTTGCCAAGTGATTGTGTGCCGCACATCATTGTGAAAGACATATGCCTTGCGTCATGTACAATCAAAGAGAAATGGCAAAGTTGCCATTCAGTTCTCCCCATTGTGGCTGTGCCACCACCCCCTTGTAGCAGAGGCACTTGACAAGTTGCGACCGCGCCCGAATGGTCAGTGACAAAGATATTTTGAACGGATAATAATAGAGGAAGGACAATTTTTTCCAAACTTGTAATGCTTAAACCATAAAATAATGAAAGTTCAGCTCTGAGTTTATACACCATGGGTAATATAGAGTACTCATCATTCAATGATTTTCTAAAAATAATTCTCCCAACTGAAGTATTTTTTCTATGGCCATCATTTAGGCAAGAAAATTACCATCATAAGTCCACCAACTACTGTTTCACTGTTGGTCTTTCTGAGATATTTCATCAAAAGCGATGGAAGTACAACGTCCTTTGTAAATCAACAAAAACTCATTTTAAGATAAAAGTGAAGTGGGTAGTGTATAATTAATCTTTATTTTCTGAAGGTGCTCATAAGACTAATATCGGTGCGTGACCATTGAAATCCTAATGCATGGAGCTAGTATGTAAGTGAAGGATTGCAGCCTTCATCAGATAACTATTATTTAGAATAAACGATTATGTCCAAAAATCATATGTGAGAACTTCCCTAATTTTTCCAGGTTTCCATGCTATGAGCTACTCTGGGGGGTGATCATAAATCATTTTAATATCACACAGTTGATACCATAATGAGATTTCCCTCTGTAGCAGGGTTTAAAAAAAAAACATTTTTGATGCAACCTGCGATCTCTGATGATTCTTGATAACAATATGATTCACGTTATTTTGGTTTCTTTCTCGTGAAATTTGAATCACATTTTCATTACCCTTCTTGTTAATAATGATGACATTTAAATACTGCCAAGACCCACAATGGCCCCCTTGGAAGCCAGAATAAATTTCACATGGACCTACCACTGGGATCGGAGGATGATGTGTCATCATCATCATCATTTGGTGGGTGGCTTTGGCAGAGGGTATTCTCATAGTCCACAGATGGCTGGTAAGCTTGCTGGAGGGCCCTCTGGGGACGACGCCTGCGCCGACCATAGGAGGCTGCAGTGATGGGAGGAGGAGTTGGGTGCGGGGGCAGTCTCATCAAACCATCCTCGTCAGGTGGCCCACGGCCCAGATGGGCCAGGGGGCATGAAGGGGCCTGAGCCATCTGCAGATATTCCGCGGTGCCAAGGTAGCTCTGTAAGGAAGAGAGAATTGCGATAACCTAAAATGAAATGTGCTGAGGATGGGTATGATAAGCATATGTGACTCATCTTAAGATTTGGCCACTGTTACCTAAGAATATTGCTAACATAATGTTTCCTAAAGGGATAATCTGGTAATAATAATAATTTATTTAAAAAATACAGGTAACCCCAATTTTATGTGTCTCAAACAAAGATGTGCACACACATCCACGCCCTAGGTGGTGGATGGAAATCCACCTAGGCGGGATTTGAACCCATGACCTTCAGATTGGCATATGCCTTCAAATTTAAGGCTAAAATACCCTGAGTTTACTTTATGAACTGCTTTTCATGTATGAAAATTTCCAGATATTGGAACAAGTAATGGAGTCCAACAAAATTCTATGGATTACTTATTGTAAGTTTTAGAAAGCAATATGGTGCAGGGGCTTTTATGTTAGCACTCTGTTAACATTATAGTCACCCATGCAATTGTCATTTGTAGCAAACACTTTATCAGCACATACATCACTTTTTAATACCAAAGAGTTTTTTTCAATATCTACATCCTAGTGAGGAATTTCCTTTGGCATTTGGTAAACGAGATAGTTACTTTAAGAGGTTCATAATGTCTAATCTTATTAGAAATGTCAAACTATTCTAGTGGATAAAACCCCCCTCTACTGGTAGCTACACAAAATTTACAGGCATATAACAGATGGACTATTGTAATTAGGTACAATGTTTTTTAATTAATGACGGACCGTAGAGAGATGGCTGGTGCATTCCCTCCTTTGAGTTTCTCCTCCACCCACTTTATCTTCCCCAATCAGTTCCGTCTCCTTCCCTTATATTGCACCTTGCTCTTTTCCCATTCCCTTTAATCCCAACTGGATAGAAATCGTTCAATGCAGAGTTTTTTAGAGCAACAAAAATATTCTCAATGCCAATTACTCCCTTCGCCCTCATATTATATTCCTTTTTACCTCCCCCCTTTACAAACTAAATTAAAACAACGTGGATTTTTTCTCATACAAAGAGTTTATTCAATGTGAAAAACTGGGTTTTTTTCAGTCGTTCTCGGACTAAGAATGCACAAATCCGAAGGAAAACGTCAATAACACAGGTTTTAATTTTTAATTTAATTTTGAGAAAGCATTGCATTGTTACATTGATGGCTCTTTTCTGGAACTTGATGCATTTTCACAAAATCATAATCAATGGAAAATAATAACAAGATGGCTGAGGAGACTTTTAATGGAGAAACATAGGGAAAGAAGCAAGTGAATGAATTATATTCTAAAATCACGACTGCTGTGCTAAATAAATTGAGAGAGCGCTTGTCACGGCGGCTGCCATGTCATCTCCTTGCCTCCCACTCGCAGGAAATGCTCTTTGTTGCCAAGTGTACGCAAAGGATATCTAAGACTTTCTCTCGTCCAAAAGCTTGATTGGTTTATTTCTTATTGGCTTCATTGATACTTTAATTTTTGTAGTTATTTTTCTAAGCACAAATTAAAATTGGAAGTTGCATGAAATTACCAATTCACTCGGTCCTCAACTTAGTGAACTGTTTTTGAGGGAGTAAAAGCGTACCGACACCCGTCCTCCCATTCAAAACTGCCTGACTACGTTTATGGACTCACAATGGCTAGCAGACGATCGCATCCATTGCCTCATAACTTCTTTCAATTCCACTCGTGTCTCTCCTTTCGTCCTCCCTGATATTTATTATTCCTCCCTTCCCTGCCTTCCAAGTCTTCCCACAGAGGACCATACGGACGACTGATTGGATGCCAATTTCACGGTATCTGTGGATCTCTGCCTTGCTTTGGGACCATTCATTTCCCATCAAACTGGGAAAGAGATGGAGAAAACACAACGATTCTGAAAATATTTAAACGAATTACAAAATATTTTAAGGTC
Organism: Calopteryx splendens; assembly: GCA_002093875.1. Classification (NCBI taxonomy): domain Eukaryota; kingdom Metazoa; phylum Arthropoda; class Insecta; order Odonata; family Calopterygidae; genus Calopteryx; species Calopteryx splendens. The sequence continues at coordinate 14,120 of LYUA01001476.1, forward strand.
CCAACGGATTCAAGTTTTACATGACGACGGAGAGACGGAGCGTGTTGCGGTGACATATCTTGGGAGTTTTTTTATTACAAAGGTGGGGGATGATAGAACTATCTTCGTGTAAATTTTTTTGCAAAGCACTTTGATTTGCCGCGAATCTTACCGCTTCAACTCTTCCACCTGCCACGGGTAGCTCTCCGACAAGGGAGAGTGGGAACATTATTATTTACACCACCGCAGCAACTTAAAAAGAACGAGATTAGGAAATTAAGGATTGAGATGGACAAAATAAGAAAAGGAGCACTGTGCCATATAGCAATTTGTAATGAAGATATGCATCGGAGGTATTATTATTATTATTATCAGACAATAATTTTCAAAAGAGAATTTTTTCAAGAATTCTCGAGTACCTACACTTGTGTGAATGAATGGAAGATAAATATATTTTTACGCACCTCCTCTAATTCAACGTTGCTGCTCTACCCATGAATTTTCCAACACCCTCATCCCATCACTTTACCACCATAATAATCCTCTCATTCAATAGTGTCTCCTTTGATGCGTTGTTTGTCCCCTATCCAGAAAAAGGTTCCTACGCCACAAACCTTAGGTACTTATTGGTTTATTGCCTCAAAAGCTGGTTTGAATTCATTTTGACGCAATCCATTGAATATCAATTTTCTATTGAAGTCTACCTTTACCCTCAATTACTAAAAGGAGAAGGGACTTGGAAGACGCCAACTTCTTTTCCGGTCGATTATGGTCCACAACGGGCGATGGAATTTCTCTGAACTATTGCAAACCACACATCGTATTTTCGGCAATTTAATAAATTCCTGTAAATGAAAAAAATAGAAAAAAATGGAAAAACGAATTCGGACCCTTAACAATATTACTCCCTACGAGTGGAGTATTTAGGCAACTGAACGGCGAATATGGACAAGGATTCACATTAATAGTACTCGTCGGGCAACCCAAACAACTTATTTCCTCGTCATGGATGCACCTACCCAAGGATGTAGAATCTATCTAATTAAATATGACCTTAGCCGTTGAGTCACCTCCAATATAATTTCCATATCCTAATCTAGACCCCGTGAGGACTCGTAAGAGAACACAACTGCCAAAGTTTTTTTTAAAATAGTTTGTGAGAGAAACATAAACGGATTTCAAAATTACTGCAAGAAGAATTCTTATCTTTCCATAAGGCATACATTTTCATTCCACCTAGTCAGTGAAGAAAAATATTTGGCATATTCCATTGTCCATTCCGCGATGAATGAAAAAAGTCACCTAAATTTACACTGTAAAGAAGAATGGAGAAACTTATAGGGTACAATATGACACACGATGGCTAGCCCAAGTCAGTAATAGGCGGAGAATTGAACGGGGAAAACTACAGATTGAGGCTTCTCAAATAATGACAGTTGTGAAAGCAAAGTAATACAAAGCCATAGGGTGGTCAGCTAATGACTTGCGTCAAATTAAATTATGGATTGATGACCTTTGATTCCGACATAAATTATGAACGAATACGTTTTACATTAAAAAAAATTCTCTCCTCATACTACTACTGACTATATGAGTTTTTCTGGGAATTAAATACATTAACCAGGAGAAAAAAATTAAATAAAAGTTTTAAAATTAAAGTTTTGCGGGCTGAAACCCGAAAGCCTAAGTCCTGCCATTTGGTATACGCCATCGGAGAAGTTAATGCACGGATATAAGATTTGTATCAGGGAGGGCGTTCCATGAAGGCTCTTTCGAGCCACGGAGCACGAATAAAAAAAATCATAGCGTCTCTACACTTTTCCAACATGCCTATTCCTAATGTCCAGCTCTTACGAATCCATCCCATTCTCTTAGCCTTTGAAGCATACGGTGCCCGTTTCCCCGGAACATTTTCGAGTCTTTGTTTTGATTGCTGGTTGTTTGACAGCACGGTTATTTACGACCCGCTCTGCCGGGAGGCAGCGTGCCCATCCCCGCCTCGAACCAACCAATTTCCTCGCGAATGCAGAATACGGAGTTGGGGAGGCTGGATGGCCGAGCCAAGATTGAGGGCACCACGTTCCAGAAAATTTTGAAGCGGACGCGCAGCGCCAGCAGCAGTCATTCCGGAACCTCCCCGACGCCGTGACTCTTCGGGGAGAATTCGCGTAAGTAATGACGGAAATGAGTGTTCGACTCGATGCTGGAAGTAGGACTCCACCACGGAGATCGAAATATAATTCAGCATCTGTAGATGCAAACCATACAGGATATCTGTCGAGTTGACAAGTCGTCAGCGTTATGCTGCCATCGACATTAGGGACCCACTGATATCCAACATTTTCCACATCTACAGATATCCGACATCTTCGGCGTCCACTGATTTGTCGAGATACCTCGATGTACAGCGTTTAACCACACATTAATATCCCTTGGTAAATATAAATAAAAATTTCGACTTCAATATGTTTAAAAACCTTCTCTTGCCAGATCTTGATGTCAGAATTCCCTTAGGTTCAGTTTGAACAACATGCCCAAAGGAAGGAGATGGTTAACGTAATTAACAAAATCAATACTTATAGTGTGACCAAGGTCGTTTAATCCATCCTATAATCAGTACCTATGATCTATGATGATATTTGGCAGCAAAAAAGTTGAGTCCATTCTATAAATTATTTTCCTCCTCGATTATGGCCACCTAGTACCGATACATAATTTAGAACTGTCTCCTACTACAATTTTATTGGCAGAAGGGTTGCACGTATAATAGAACGAAGTAGGTGCTTAAAAACATGGGGCTTCACCAGCGCGAAAATAATCCGATTCCGACGAAAATCTCCTGAAACTCGGCTAAAATACTGTCCCCTTAAGATTCACTAACGAAGTCGAATCCCACAGAATCACTCTTCACTTCTATGCTATAAACAATGTGTAAAATTAGTAATTACGAAATATTTTTGTCCAAGAAAATAATACCGATAAATTCACAATATGGGAGCTGAAATTTCATTCCAATTAATTTCACCCTGAATTTACGCCATTTTTCTGGGAACGCTGTGTAACTAATAATTATACACACTACGAAAAGCAAGTTATTTTTATCAGTTAATGAAGGTTACTAAAGAAATAACATATAATGAGCAAAAAGGCTAATCCGTCTTCTCAATGAGGCCACCGATAACCAAACAGTTATTCCGCCTAAAAACGAAGCTGTCCATTATCCGAAGTTCGGAGAACACGTTAAACGCGAGATATTTTTTTGATGACTTGCGCCCTTATTGCTGCTAATATGAAGAAGGGAATCTTAGAGGAAATTTGCTAATTGGGAGAAGATAATATGAAGAAAAATTTGAACGTAAATGAAACAGAAAATATTGGCCTGAGTTTTGAGGACAGAAGGCAACACATTCAAAACCGAGAATTATAAAGTTAGATGAAATTTAAAAGTTTAATTGATTACAATTATCACGGAAAATGAAACGAAAAGCAGTTCTTGGAGGCTCAATGTCGATATAAGGTTTTGTCACTTAACGAAGAATCCTCAGCCGGAGTCTTCATTACGATAATTGAATAAATTATTAATTTATTTACACCATTACTCTGACGATGTCTCCACCAGTGAGGAAGAAACGTAGACGAGAAACCTATTGTCATCTCAATACCCGTTCCTCTTGTAAAGGTTTATTCGGAAAATAGGATTAACAGCGATGGAGAAAGCAAGGGGGCCGTAGCAAAATAGCACCCACCAAGAAGGTATTATAGATGAAAAATACCACGAGCAGCAAAAATCAAGTCTCGAAATAAAAGAAAATATATTCATCGCGGCATACACATGGAGTAAGGATGGGCTGCATAAGACGACCCGGCAACAAAGAAAAGAAGATGGGAGACATTGGAAGTGTGTTGTTACAGGAGAATGATGGAATTCAAATGGGCGGATGGAGTAAATAACAAAGAAGAGCGTGGGCGGAGAAAGACGCCTTGGCACAGACGTTTGCTCTCTGTGACTTATTGTGCGGAGGAGCTTTACTCTATAACTCTGCATGAAGACTCGCTGCCATGCCTTCTTGATCTGCATCATCTGAAACGTTTTAGTCCCATCTTATTTTATAGTCTTTACAAAACAAACAACAAATATTTGCATGTTTATTCATTTGGCAATCCCTCTTCCAGACATTCACGCGGTCATTAAAGTGCTCCGAGTTTAATGTTCAGCCTTCGTTAAGCTATGAAAGCGTTTGTTATGCTGATGACAAACACTTTCATAGCTAAAAGAACGAACTTATTTGCTGTTTACATTACTATTTCTTGTTATTCACAATTACTTTTTGTATGGATAATCACCAGAGTAGACCTTTCAATAGAGTAGGCATTACCATATTTCTGGAAACGTATTGAGAAGAGTTTTCCAGAAAAAATAAAAAATCTGTGACTGCAGCGGACCTACAAATAGCTGGATCCAAATTTTTTCGCTTAGAAAGAGGGAGGATTTCCTTCATGGGTAAATTAAAAGTAATTATACTTGTAGGTTGACAGCAAGGCGACCCTTCAGATAGTCCATTTTTTGTTTGACCTGAAAAGCAGCATAAGATAAAAGTGAAAAATATCGCACGCAGGGTAGGCACCATCCCCCAGCGGGAGTTCTATTGTCTGGAGGTCCTAGTCTAAAATCCAATGGATACCTCTGGATACCCACAACTAAAATGCAATAAGTGCTCATTGCTGAGCATCAAACTTTGTGGGAAACCGCAGGAGGTACAGGGAAAGGACTGCCTTCATATGCGGAATGCGTGAATTTCGCAAGTCTTTGTCGCAAGACTCGGCTCGAGATGAGTTCTACCATCCCCAATCAAAACCAGCCTTCGGTTTGATGACTGAACTCCTCGGAATAATAAAACCGCTTCGGTGGGAACTCGGTGAGCACGAAAACTCCCCAGGGCGAGCCAAAATCGTACTCCCCCCCCCTCCCCCCACCGGCAATGAGTTATGAAATATTCATGGGAATGTGATGTGAACATGAACTTTTTTTTTAGCACGAGCGAGAGATTTATTTCATGGTCCCTTCCAATTCACACAAACGACGTTTTTGTTTCATCTTTTTTGTTTGATACATGCGGACGATACATTGCCGATTCCCAATAGGCTCTCGGAAGCTCACTGAAGCAGCACCAACCGGTGCGGTGGTGTTTGAGTGTGTGCGTGTTGCCAATAAGTGCGGTCGTACGGTGGTGGACCTAGGAGAGGGGAAGGGGAGCCGAAGGTGAGAAAGTGGAGTGGGGGGAGGGAAGTGGAGAAAGCCGAGGAAAAGGGCCTAGGTAGAGGAACTGGCAAGTGTATCGTGAAGCCGTGGCACGCTGTTTCTCTAGACTTTGGAAGGACTAGGAAGTTACCTGGCACTTACGACTTAAGGAACGAACTGGTATTTACGATGGTTGTGGGAGAAACATTTATCTGCACTAGAAACTTTCTGGTGTCGCCATCCGTAGTTTACACCAGGCACTTCTTCAAATTCAAGCGAAACTGCGCACCACGATTCTACCACGCTTTTCCCTGGGCCCGGCGCGTTAGGCAGGCCTAGGAGGAAATGCTTGAGGAATGGTTCAACGCACCGTTATTGGCCAAGGGGATTATCGAGAGGTCGGTTTCAGGACGAGAGATGATGTGGTGGTGGGGGGGG
>LYUA01001477.1:0-14425 GCA_002093875.1 Calopteryx splendens
AAAATTGTGACATTGGCAAAGAAAGTGGGCTTTGAAGACATAGAGGTAGAAGATATTGTCGAGGTATTAGCAGCACATCAAGAAGATTTTACAAATGAAGACTTAATTCAACTAGAACGGGAACAGTGGGAGGAGGAACCAGAGGAAGAAGAAATAACAGCTGAGAACGAAGTGTGCAAGCTCACTAGCAAAAGATTATCGAAAGAGTTTCAATTCATTGATGAAGGTTTCGCAATTTTGGATGAAGATGATCCAGACTCAGAAAGATGTGCAAAAGTAAAGAGAAATGTTCTTGCTTCCTTGACATGATATTCCAAAATTTTGAAAGAAAAGAAAAAGAATGCAAATCAAATGACATTGGTTTCATATCTAAAGAAAAAAGTCCATTGTAACTGAATCATTAGCATTTCCATTATCCAAACCACATCATCTTGCCCACCTTGTATAATGTTCATTCATTAAAGAAAAAATAAATCATTATAAATACATACATTACTATTTTTTGTTCCAATTTTCTTCAGTGTAAACTGAGTTTTAAGTAATGAGTACAGGTTTTCACCGAAGTAACTCTTTACTGTTGAACAGAATTGAAATTTTCTCAAATCCGAATAATTAATTATTAATTATTATTGAGAAATTTATATTATAAAAGAAATAAAGGAAGTACATAAGTAAAACTTTGAAAAATAGCAAAGCTAGCGGAGACTCGATAACAGCTGAACTATTGATATGGTCCCAATAAAAGATGTACAATTAATTTTTTAAGAAATTTGGAAAACAGAATATATAACAGAATGATGAAAAGTGGCCTTAATACATCCATTACATAAAAAAGGAGACAAGCAAGGGGTCAACAACTACAGAGGAATTTCCCTTTTGCCAGTTGCCTATACAATACTCACAAATATTTTTTTGAAGATAGTTGAAAAAATCACTGGATAGTCATATAGGTGGAAGTCAAGGTGGATTTAAAAAGGGCAGACCTTGCTCTGAACAGATATACAATAGTCCATCACAGGCTACTGAACTCTAAAAACATAGGTCTAACATTTGAGATTTTAAAAAAGGATGATTCTGTTGATAGGGAAACCTTAGATAAAATTATCCGTGAGTTTGGTGTTATATCTAAATTAGAAAATCTAATCCGTGAAACTCTTACAGACCCATCTCCAACATAAAATTTATGGGCAAAATATCCACACAGGTGTAAGGCAGTGATGGTTTATCACCATTAATTTTCAACCGTGCCTATGAAAAATAGTGAGAATTTGGATTGAAAAATGAAAGGAATACAAAATTATCACCAATAAGGTTGGGAAGAAATGTATTGAAATAAACTGCCAAGCATTTGCAAATGATTTTGCCATAATTTCTGAAAATCTGACTTATGCAGCAATACAAGTTAATCTCTAGGAAGAGATAGGTAGCAGAATAGGTTTAAGAATTTCCACAGAAATAACTAAATTTAATACAAACACTAAAAACGCTCTAAAATTTTTAACAACAGACATTCGCCAAACAGAGAGGGTTAAACAATTCAAATATGTGGGTAAAATAATACAAGAAAATGGTTTAGAGTTCTGCTATAGAGGAAAGGAGTCATAAAATGCAAAGAGCATATGACATAATGAAGGATATTTACAACAAAAAGTTCTAATAATGTGAAAATTATATTCAATGCACAAAATCCAAGAATGCAAAAATAAGACACTATAAGACAGTAGTGAAGCCAGAATGCATATATGAAATAATTGTAGGGATTCCAAGGTAGACGAGAGAAAAAAACATGCCCAAAGGTTCAAAGACAGAAAAAGAATCAAAGCAAAAAGATGAAGAATATTGGAGAAAAAGAAAACAACAAAGGATAAGGAATTGAAATTGGCATGTGGCCCTATCGAAAAGAAGAAAATTGTCTATATTCAAATAATGTAAATTGCTTAAATAAGGATAATGTAAATTGTGTAAATATGAATAATTTAAACATTGTAAATGTGAATAATTCAAAATAATAAAATATAAATATTATGTAGAAACATGAATAATTCCCTTCTATTTATTAACCTATTTTTGGTCTAAGCAAGCATACTTAGAAAAAGTTGCTGTTGATGACTGTGACATTATCTTTTAATCATGAACTTTGCCTGATGGACATTGGTCATTTCAGTTTTTACAATGAGTAAATGAGTAGAAAGTAAATTAAATGTAAAAGAAAGTAAATGAGCATTGATCTCCAGGCGAAGCTCCAGATATTGGATGACATGGATCTCAGAGTTAGAAATGAAAATCAAATTCCTCACCAATTGGAATTATGATATCAATGCTATGAATGATACTTAAGAACTGCAACAAAATAGATCAGCCAGCTGTGCTGGGTAGTGTTGAACGCAGATCACAGCATGGAGCTGCTTATAAGGACATTGAATTATTGGACTGGTGTAACACATCCAATCAATGATGTGCCCTTAAGCAAACCTATAATTCAAGAAAAGGTGATCCCAATCACATCCAGATTTTGCATTAAGGACTTTTAAGTGCTCCAATGATTGGTAGTGGTGCTTTAAAAAAACATCACGGAATCTCTTCCTATGAACATTGGCAGGGAAGCAATAATGTGGACTAAGTACAAAAGAATGGCTGATTTCAAACTCCTATGGGAAAGGAGTTTTCAGGATATATGATACTCAACAGAAATGGGAGCTTTTGTAGACACTTATACCAACAGGGAAAGGGAAGGATCAGGTTGTCTTCTTCACTTTAATTACCCTTAGGTAATTAAAAAATAATTTTGTACAACTATTAACTTCTAAAAATTATACTGAGAACGACAACGATATTGCTGTTTGCTCATTATTTCATGAGGAAGTAAATAAAAAGCAAATTGGATAATACTCTCGAGATGAAAACAGAAAGGAAGAATAGCCAAGAAACTAAAAGAAAGTAATTATTGTAGGAACTAAAGTCACTAACACGATTTAAAAAATTGAATAGTTTTCACATTCCCAGTTAAGATTTGTATCAGTGATGATTTACTGTATTTAAATTAGGTATTGCCTTATAAACAGTACAGCCGATGCACTACCAGCCCCACTGGAATCAAATATGGAGTACATCAAATAGCTTCTATGCATACCACTAGGAAATTAATATAACATAATAATGGAGTGCTAATTACAATGTGGGGAATGGAAATTAAGCAGGGCAATTCAAATAACAATGGGAAGTTGGATGAAGAAAATAGAAGTTTTATTACAAGAACAGAAGAAAGATGAAGATTCCTAAACACACCTTTACGAATGGAAAAAAGGAGCTAGAAATTATAAGGCACTAAGTAACTGTGCACTCCGAAGGTAGCTTGATTGATTCGAGAAGCAATTCAGAAGTTGAGATGTGCGTCAATCAGTTTTCAAAAGCTTCACAAAATCTAATATAATTAGGTACATGATAACCTACAATAATTCATTTAACTATTAAGTCTTTCCCGAATGAAGCCAGGCCTTTCTGCTGTTCAGAATATGTAATCATATCTCCCTGATGTCCATAATGCAAGGCTATCTTGTAACATTTGAAGAAGCAATACCAATCATAAACATTTTCAAGTTTTGTTAATGACAAAAGGAGCATTCTTCAACAAAAAGAAAAGTAAACTGATTGTAGAAAATATTTTTCCTTACCTTCACATAACTCCTGGGCCACTAGTGAAAATCATCCATAATGTCACCAATGTTGGAATGGGAGTTTAGGAGAGTTTAAGGTTTTCTAAGCAGAGTTATTTTTGGCAAAGAAATTGGAAAGAAGAAGACCCTGTAAGTAATGAGATGTGAATAGCATATTTAAAAACATATATTATCATACACAAAATTATATTTTCCAAGAAAAAACCATATATTTCACTCAAAAGAAAATGGGCAGTGATTGCAGAAATATTTATTCAGATTTCAATGAACTCTTCCCATCTAGTTGTTTTGGAAGTCCATGAGTAGGTATTTCTTTTAACTCTATCAATACCATTACGTAGGAGCATATGGGGGATATTTCAGGGAAGGAGGAATGCGGGTTAAGAGAGCAATCAAGAGCATATAGGCTGGCCATTCATCTACTAGTCAGCCTCACTGTGACAAACCTTAACTTATTAGAGTTACCCTTAATTTCACATTCTCACACTTTCAGAGGTAAGTGAACCCAAGCTCATTCCACTACACGAATGTTACTGGGACAGTGATTCTACCAGTAACTTTCTCACACCCTTTGTAAAATATAATTGTCAATATTAACATATTTTACTATTACTGTCATGGAATGACACCTAATGTTAATGCCTAAACTTTTTCATGACAGCTGGGGAAATCCTTTTACTCCACCTTATTTTCTCCCCCTCCTCCTCTTTTCAATTCCTGCTACTTATACTCCACCGGTAGCACATTGCCCCTGCGAGCAAATGTTTTGCACTCCATGGGTACCTTTTTTCCATAAATTCAGGGGGAAGCATGATTCACTGGTACTTGGCTAAATAATAATGATGATAGAAAATGTTAGGAAGCTTAAGAAATGAGTTAACTGGCCCACCTAATCATCATACATCAAAGAGGAGCAATGATTGCAAAAGAATTTTTAAATACAAGCCACGACATTATTACAACAAATTGATTGAACTGACACATTACTGTCGGGATTCAAACGTAGATCATCAGATAGATTCTCCAATACACTAGCCATCTCACCAATCCAATCCCAATGCGACTCAATTGAATCCATTATAAAATATTATTACATGAAGATGAGTCTCAGAAACATTAGGATTGAAGAAGGGCAGCAATAATGGAAATTTCTTTAGATTGTAATTTTGGTCAACACTTAAATTATCCAGATCCACAGTACACAAGCACTTTAAGTCAGATGTCCACTACATTATGAATTAAAATTGCTTGACTAGGTGAGCACAAGGAGGTCGGTACCTCAGTGGCAGTCACCGGGGAGGCTGATTATCCCCCCGGATATTATATGAACAGTTGAGTGCCATTGGTAGTTTCATGCAAAATGCTATTTTCATTTGTGAATAGAAAAATATAGGTAAATTGGAAGATTATCCACCAATTCTTCTCTAACATTGCAGTTGGAAACCAAGTCAGCATTATACATTCATAAAATATCAAAGCGAGGTAAAAATTTGTTTGGGATGGAGAGTTTTTGGAAAAATGAATAATTGTACATTTTGACTGGCAGGTAATGCGAAAAAAGAACACTTCCATGAACTATAAATGCTACACATCACAAGTTTCGGTTTGTGTTGAGAGAATTAATACCAGAGCGGTTGAGGTTGACATTGACAAAACTTTCACAATGGGCAACCTGGAGTCGTGGTTTGAGCTTGTTCACGTTACAATTACCAGATTTCGTGCATTAGAAAAGATGCAACTTGAAAGGATAAATACAAAGTCAAAGAATTCCATTCCAACTCCAAGATTTATGGCAAAGGTTCATTAGGTTAATACAGAATTATCATTTCGTAGGCATAAAACAGCTATTACGCTATTAAAGGCGTTTTATACGAAACGGTTTACGTCATGCCAGAGGTCGAGAAATGTGAATTGCAAATAAATAAGAACCTAGATCCTAAAACGCACTAGCCCATCCAATAACTATCATTATTCACCAAAAATCAAGACACTTGTATCTATATCGAATTTTAAAGCGTTTAGACACATTTTCACAGCTTCTAATGCCATTTGATTTCATTCCACACGTAGAAAGTTGATAAAAAACCATTACCAAATAAAGACCAATTATATTACCACAACAATTAAATGAAATATCACTTACGTGGCTTACGTGAAATTCGTGATTGAACCGCTTCGTAGATTTTTGTCGTCGGAAATTAAAATCATGTCAACTAAAGTCACCATTACCACATACTTCCGAACACGGCCACACACGGCCATATTGCGATTGAAAAACAAATGAAACTCGTTTTTCCGGATTCCACGCAGAGGTCGCTGTTCGCTCTTCCTCCATTCGAAGTGGAAAGGGGAAAGAGGGGAGGGAAGAAAAGGGAACCAATGAATGCGCTCCCGCTACAACCAGCTGCTAAAATGGTAAAATCGAATGGGTTTCAACGGTTTTAACCCATTTCAACCATCGCAACCCAACACCAGTATCGAACCTAATTCTAATCAACCCGTAGAAGTAAATACAGTTGCCTTTCGGCAGTTTACTAGTTCGAAATATTTGTCTTTCCAATTTTACAGTGTGGGGAGCTAGGTTCTCAATTGTTCGACTGTTCAAAACCTGCCAATAAATCATACCGTAGATACTCGAATACAACGCGAGTGCTAAAAAATTTCCAGATGAAAGATTAAAAGGTACAAGACGAGAAGGTAATTTTTTTACGTTTTACTTTCTTGTGGGGTGATATCGTTGAAATCGCGTTCGCGGAAGTAGTCTCATTAACCCGCGGTCGGACGAACCCTCACCCCCCCGGTCGGTTTGCGAACGGTGGACTTTCGAATAAGGAATATATATTTTGTTGTTATGTCGCTCAGCCACGAAAGGAGCACCATGGAGAGGGAGATTGAAAAAATGACGCGAATTTACGCAAGTGGCTGTAAACTCACGTTTGGAGGCATTTCGTGACGTTGACGAGTTTTCTGCGGTCCACCCACGATCGGTCAAAGTTTCATATTGTGTGAGGGACGGAGCTAAGGAAGGGAAATGTGTGGGACGGGAGGTATTCTCGCTCATTAGATTGCCACCCCTTTCTTTGGCGACAGTCGTCATTCCTCACCTCTGAAGGTTCGGTAGTGTCAAATTTCGTTCACTGCTGCAACTCTTTCCGGTATAGGTACCAGCGGGCGACGCTCGAGCTCCCAAGGTCCGGAAAGAATGAGAGCGACCATCTGGACTGGTGCATGATAACTCATGTAATCGACTGCTAGTCGAGTTTACGTTCGAACGTTCTGCTGACTCTCAACACTGAGCTCTCTTGATCGAATTAAGAAATACTCGATTAACTCTGTAAACATGGTGTTTTGTTACTTGAGAATTTAACAATCAGATATTTTTTCCATATGAAGCTCGGTTTAATAAATTCAGATTTATTACGTACCTACGGAATTTTAGTATATTGGTAATAAGAACAATTCTAGGTTAAAAAAATCCAATATTTGGCGTTTGAACAGGTTGTATATTTCGTCTATTAAAAATTTAGATACTTATAAATTTAAAATAAAATTTAAATTGGTCTCGAATATATCGCGACTCCCCAAATTATTGCTCAAAATCTGAACTTAAAAACCTCGCGCTATGCTAAAATATCTACGTAAATTATTTTATTTCGATCGCACCGTAATTTCGCCCGTAATTTTTGCATTCCTAAATCAATTGATACAGAACTGCAGTATCGTAGGCAGGGAGATGCTTAATGTTTGTGAGAACATTCCTGAACGTAGCATTTCAAACCCTAAGTACTGCCATCTTTGGCGACAAATAATTACTCAGCTATGGGTGTTGATGGATAACGGGGAGGGAAGGGAGCGGGATCGTTCCTCATCTTGGAGCTTAAAAGCGTACGCGGACTAGGGGATAACACTAAACACTTCGTAAGAGGACTGTTCATAGCATAGGCTTGCACCGTCCAACTTTTCATTTCGAGCTGTCGTAATTGCCCTTCCTTCAATCCCGCTCTGATTTTCCCAAAATCGCCTTGGTTACCTGATCAATCCTGGCACATCACGACGAATAGGAAATTACAAGACTTCACGAAGTTCATCTTTTTTGTAGGCATTCACCCGTCCACTCTCGCAAGAATTCATTCGGTTGTCCAATTGATGTACCTTTTTCATTTGATGGTAACTCCCGAGAGACCGAAATCGTGGCAGTTCCAGGGTGGAGCTGAGGGGAAAGAAGTGAAAATGGGATGGAAATGAAAAATCCACGAAAAACAAGCCGGAATTACTTGCCCATGCTCTTTACTTACTCTTGCCCATAGTTTTACAGCTTGCATAGATAGATGAACCTCTGGATAGAACTTCTTAATGGATGTGGTGAGAGGGTGAGGGACTGCGATTGGCTCACGGCCTCCGACCAAAACTTTTGAGACAGGCCTTCCGTTCTTTGCCTAGTTGCCTAGGGTTTGTCCATCAATTACGAAAGACTTCGGGGGGGGGAGGAGTGTGCCATTTCATTACGTTTCCTCACGTGGGCCAGTGGTGGTTCAGGAGGATACTTACTTAAGGCTTAGGTATTGTTTCTTTTCCAGTCACTACTCTAATTGTGGGACGCAGCTGCCAATCGATAAGTTGGTGATTACCGATCTGATTATCTATGTTCTGAGAATGATTAACACGACTGATGAGCACGCGGTGCTCTTCCAAACTCTGTTTTTTTTTCTTTTTTTATAAAAAGGTGCCTATTTGTTATTTATATCAGCGTAAATTAATCTATAATTACGTAAGAGGGAAGATTTATATTTGACGGATAGTTAAAAGCGGGGGGACCCTTAACTTAAGAGCGGCCCCAAATTTTGCGTCTGGGCCACGATTGTTTCCAGTTATGTTTCTTTCGCATGCAATTTTTCATGATGAGGCTGAAGGTTCGCGTCCTTTTCAGTGGCAGCGCATTGCATCATCCCTTCATCATTTCCCTCAACAGTGAGATACCTACAAGTCGTGGTAGAATTAGGGGTATATCGCCAGGGTGATGAGAGGCCCTATGTTGGGTGCAAATGAAACTGATGCTATACTGTCATAAAGTCATTTCTTACAACTCACGGTCATTCATTAAAGGCCACTTTTTGGAGGATTGGTTCCATAGAATTTCAATAGTTAAATGGTGGGGACCTAAGTGCAAATGAAAAGTCATTAATTTTCAAACTTCGTTTTGTCCTAATATTTTCCGTAATGGAACTTATAGATGGAATATAATAGCATATGTAGTAGTCTTAAACCTGATAAAATACACAAGAGGTAAAAATCAGCTAAATTTAACATAATAATACTTCTTTCCTTCTTCATGGGTAATTTTTTCTATGGTATTTGAGCAATTTTAAGCAATAGCTACATGATTATTAATATAATTAATTAGCTAATTATCATTAATATATAAGATATTGTTTACCCTAATTCACAATTTGGAATCGGAAGAAATATGCTTTTCACAACTAGGAGGAGGAGGTGGATCGATTGAACAGACTGATAGTTATTGTTATATTGCAACATCGGATATAAAGTTTTCAATGCGCAGGAGAAAAACTATTTCCGGAATGTATATTAATTTATGATTTTTTGCAACTTGAGTTTTGACTGAAATAAATTGTCGTTAATTCGAATCACAATGATATATTTGTTACATTTTTTCATATTCTAAGATTGCATTCCTTCTTGCTTTGTGCCTGAGATCTTATTAGTTAATATCTTCATATTGATGATTTTTAATTATTTTAAAGTTTAATTTTTAATGGCTGCGCATAAAACATTGCCTGATGATGTTTTCTCAGGATATCCTGTGATGAAAATATGACTTCTTGATCTTCGTGCTGACATCTACTATCTGTTATTCAAAGGCAAAAATCTAAAATGTCCTTATAACTAAACCCGCCAAATTGCAATAAACTACCCATGGTTGGTTTGATAGGTGAGGGTAGAACTCACCGAATACTATCATGAGCCAAAAGGACTGTGAGAATTAACATAGCCAACAGTTTCCTGGAAGATCTGGAACCTGAAAAATCACACAGCTTGGGAAAAGCTGAAGGTTTCTTGAGGAATCACACGGATCACGTAGTCCCTCCGGTCAGTTTAATTCACTCTACATTTACTCTAAGTTTAATTCACTCTACATAATGGGCTACAAAGGCCTCTTATAACTACAAATCTTCGGAGAAAAACGTTTTCTTGGCCAATTGATGGTTAATTAAAAATAGATTTGCATAACACTCTTAGCCCTCTTTACCGACACAGCAAAATCCTATTGACCACTCCTTTCCTATCACACCGTAAACACAGAGTACTTATATATACCTACTCCGTGCCGTAAAGAACGATCGCAACTCGACCAGTCTTAAAGTATTTGCTTCTTCATTCATTTATTCGGAATAACAATCGAAAGTTACGAGGTGTGCCTGTACGTAATTAAAAATGTAGAATAGACAACTGATTGAAGACGGAAACTTTTTAACGTAATTTAAGTGAATACTCTCCAAGTATAGAAATGTAAGAATATAAATTATGGGCGCAAGTAGTGACCTTTTTTTAAGAATCCTGTTACAAAATAAAATATACCATTGTATTCGAATTTTGGAATTAGTAATTCTTGCTAAGCGCAAGTTCGATTTTAGGGGTAATACAAGTTGTAAGGTGAATCTCAATTCTCATCCGCTCTTGAATGCCTAGTTAGTTCTAACGTAAAATAAGTTAGAAAGACAAGAACTCGGAAAAAATCCCAGAAGGCAGATCTTTCTATTAGTTTTTTTTAGGATTTAATTTCTATATAATAAATTCCGTGTTTCATGTGCTGTTGACAGTAGTATTTGAAATGGAATTTTTCGAATTAACTGAAATAAACGAAAAAAATCCATAGTATAACTCAGAGTATGAATAAAGGCCTTTTATAAGAAGTTAAAATATACTCGCACGCTCACTCATTTTAATAATATTACAGTTTTTAAGATAAGTTGTGAACACAATTAAAAAAGCAAAACGAATGAACTCGCCCGTGTCATCATTTCATTCGTATATGCTTTAAATTAATGCAATAAATTGCGTAAAATATTAATGAGCATCTAATAAAATAAGATTTAATAATTGATGGAAATATTTGTGACATTTGAACTCGGAGAAATCAATTACGCGAAATTAAACGTTTTCAGTATGCATAACCATGCTTCGAATGATGCTCGAACCATGATCCGAATGCTTCACCAGGTGATTCGGAATAAGAAACCTTAAGAGGAATAAGTAAACTCATATATGTACTATTTTATATGACTTTTTGGCTGTAAGCGAATGATGGAGGAGAAGTTACCCTAATGAATTACTTTGGAATATATATAATTGATTGCCCCTTTTCAATAATCCAAGCACAACTCACTTAACGGTGGCATTCCTTAAATTACAAAAATATTAAATTCTGTGTTTAACGCGTCAGAAAAGTTTATACACATTTGGTTTCCTTCATAAAACCATTATTTTTTTCTCTTCAATATAAGGAGATACTTATACTATTAATACATTATCATTCATAATGGACGTTGAGAAGTAAAAACATGCAAGGTTTAAAAATAAAACCTCAAATGTAATTTTATATCTGGTCTTACTTCTCATGAAAGAGTAAACATTCACAAACGAAAAAATTCAAAATATATCGAATTAAGAGTTGCCCATTAACTGCGCCCTTACAATTTTATGAAGTTATAGCGTTACAGAGTTAAACATTTCGAATTATCTCTCCATCTTTGAGATATCTCCAGTCCAAAACAAAATGTCACCGCTTTCATTACGATCATTGAAAGCAACGTCGATACAATGGGTAAATTCACACCTTTACTGAATTATCAAAATACGAAGAAGGCAAGAGATTAATGAAAATCATTTTATCAAAACCTCCAAGTCATCTAAACATGCAAAAATTATGCATGTGAGTAGTCACTGTATATGGCACAATAGAATGATGTTATCAGAATGCATGCTATTTATGAAACAAGTTTGTGAGACTATAAATTTAGCTATTTTATTTTTTGGTTCTCAATTTCACTTAACATGTTTTTTTGTGAAATATCAAGAAAAGAAATATCAATTTACAAAGTGGGTCGATGGTTTCCAGTCCGTAGACTTACTTGCTCCATCTGGGACGTTATGTTTCAGCCAATGAGCTAACCAGCTCAACGTGTTTGAAGGCTTTTCCTTACACACTGTTACTATTCCCTTATGCAGCACTTTCTGCGATTTTTCGTCAAGAATCGAAGAAATGTCCTCTATATTCGGCAAAGGATCCAATATTACTGAAATATTTAAAGTGGACTTCATTTCTAGGTCGGCAATTTTATTGTATGCTTGCCAAAGAGTTTCATAACATAATTAGTATCTTAAAACTCTTAGGAAGTTGTTCAAAAATCTATTGGGAACATTCCCTTCGCTTCAATGCATTTATAAGGAATCAATTTGCCTTTATAGCATCATTCGTAAAAAAGGAATGAAGTTGGCCACAAACTAAAGCTCACTTTATATTCTTGGTGCTTCGAGGTACGAAAAAAATAAGCATTGAGCTGAGGAAATTTCCCATCAAGTTCTTAGAGGATGAGTTATAATGAAAGATTACTGCAAATTGACAAAGGGAATTAAACTTATAGATGTTAAAAAGAACAGGTATTTTTTTGGTCTTGATTTAGAAAAAAACATTATGGACCGTATTTTGTGCTTAAGACTGTTCAGTTCATTACTATTTACACTAACAAAAATACTATCAAGGTCATTCCAGGGTATATTAAAACAAATTAAATTTGGTTATATATTAATAAACATAGAAAGCAAATGAGAATACACTTGATACTTTCAGGCGTCAATCTGTGAAATCATGGGCTATGTATGGATAGGGGACACGTCTACACAATGAAAGAAAACTGTAAAATTCATTGAAATATTGTAACTCTCAGACCCTGTTTTGGCAGCTTACACAGTCATTTTCAAGGAGCGCAAGGAATTGACCGAGAGCCATATATAGGGAAGGTCAATGGAGAAGGGGGGAGTGTGGAAATGAAGTAACAATCGGGAGGGAGAAAGAAGTAAGGAAAGTGGAAAGAAGTAAGGAATAATGGAAAGAAATAAACCTCGGAATCAAATGAGGGACTGATCTGAGAGAGAGAGAGAGCCGTTAAGGAAGAGACTGGAGAAGGAAGTTAGTGAGATTGCATGTCGGAAAAGTTTTCGAGGCAAGAGGAGGGGGAGGGAAATTAAGGGCCAACAAAGGGAGTGAAAAGAGAATTCACAATCATTTAACAGATTCTGTTTGAAATTTTGCTGACACGGCATTTTCAATTTGTTGTAAATCGTCCGATTTGGCACCTTCTCTTTGTGTACAGAGATCTTCACGGGTGACTTCGCTACATAGGTGCAACTCAATTCGATATTAAGCAAAGTTGGGAGTTATTCCTCTCTTGGAAAACCATGAGATGTGGGTTTGGAGGAAGAGAAAGGTAAACTGGATAGAGAAGAGGTCAAATCAAGAAGTAATGGATTGGTTGAAGGAATAGGGAAGGTATTTGAGGAAGTTCGGAGCAGACACAAAGTGACTAGAGGAGATGATAGGACGCGGATTTGGAAGGTAGTGATAGACGGGAAAATGCTGAAAGTGTGGGGGAAGAGGGAGTAAGGAAATGTAAATTTTGGATTGCTTGAGGAGTATGAGTTATGTAGAACTGAAGAAGTCAGTAGAGTAGGGTAAGTGTACGCGCCAAGGCATTGCTCAGAAGCGATTAAAAAGTCCAAAAGAATGACCAGCGTTTATAGGAGCGTGTTGCATAATTACTCTTGTTTCTACACGATGTTCTAAATATTTTTTCGGAGCTCTATCTATCGAGTGCTCCCTCAAAATACTTCCGAATAGAATTTGGAATGCCATTTTCTCGATAGCAATAATACTTTTTGGGATTGTCTGCGGTGGATTTGGTAATCTACCGGTTAGGGTAGGTTTATGATGGGCACACATATTTCACACCTTAACCAAGTTAATTAATGTCGTGCTTTCTTCTCTATGGAGGGGTGTGCCGAGATTCGCGTAATATATCTTGGAATGACTGATACATTGCCTACTTTATTTTTTGTTATTTCGTGAGCTACTTGAAAATTCCTTTATCGAATTATGTTTTTTGCATTGATTTTACGGTGGTGTATGCTAAATATGCAGCTCAGTGAAGTTGACTCGTTGACCAGTATCAGTATTTCGCTTATATCTAAATAGGTGCATAGCCGTTTCAGGGGGGTCATCGCCATAAGCCGCACGAGTTCTTGTCTGGAGTCTATGACAGAAATGGAGACAATAGAGTGAATAGTTCCCCACATTACTAGTGGTTTCCAGCTTTGTTCTCACTAGTAAAATAATTTCTTACATTATCTATTTGCCCAAATTAATTGATGGAAGGTAGAAATCACCCCATTAAACTAGAGCGTTGTAATATTACAAAGTTTTGATGTGCTTGCTGCTGGAAGTGTACATTTAACTGGGTCAGGCCCTGGTTCGAATCCGAAAATGCCTCTGGAAATGCTTCATCCGAGCCGCGTGATTTTTGGGGTAATTCATTCTTCCTTGGAGATAGAAGGCGACATCAGGAAATGAACTTACTCCCTCACTCTGATGTGAATTTTATACGCCAGACAGGGCTTAATACGAGAATGAGCTCTGAACTCACCTGTTAAATTCAACCTTCGGCGGTTTTCGGGTA
>LYUA01001477.1:54772-69075 GCA_002093875.1 Calopteryx splendens
CTCTGCCCCCCCCCCCCCCCGCGACCGCCCACATCTTGATGGATAATACGACGCCTCGGGAAGAGGGTCTCCTCCGTAGCCACTCGATGATTTCATGCACTCCGGCGGCGATGATATTTCACGCGAACAGTGTGCGACTGGACCCCATTCGCTCGATTAAACCCGTTAACCGAAATGGGAGCGACTCGCCTGCCGCTCGCGCCTCTTATCCCCTCGAACGGAGTCCTGAGAGAGATACTACTCGCTATCATATTTTATCATCCGAAGGTTTTTTTCTCCCTCCCACAAATCCCGTCAATCCATCTCCATCGACATTATTTTCTCTGCACCAGAACACACTCCCTTTCTCTCACTCTCGGGATCCGACAAGTCCCTCCATTAAAACAGAGACGGGTGAGCGCCTGTAGACTGATTGATGTGGATCGTTCAAATCTTCGCACATTACGGCCAGCGTTATTTTTTCGTGGTATTCTCGTGTTCGAAGGGCGTTGGACTGATTTAAATTTGCCTGGACGCCACAACAAACGATCTAAGATGCTCCCCAAAGTAGGAACCGTTGTACGTAGGTACCTACCGACAAGCTGTAATACCTACATAAACTTGCAGCGTAACATCATGGGATTGAGGAGAGCTGCAATTATGAGTCACATATTTCTCTTGATCACACGAAAAAATGAATTACAAAATTTATGTTATCTCAGTTCACAGGGATGAACCGCAAATCTTTCAGGGGATTCTTCTTGATCGCTCCCTAATTGAGCCCCGGAAGACGCGAACGCCTTGAGGTCCTCGAACATAAAACATACTTCCAATAATAGGATCGGTATTCAATAATTCAGTTTTTATTTTTCGAAATTTCATGTCCGAGGATTTTATAAACACTCTACAGTGACCATTTTGTGTTTATTCTTGCATAAATTTCGACAAGAACGAGACTCGAGCGATTCAAAACGAATAACTAGCAAGTCTAAGAGCTTTTTAGCATTGGTACCCGGGACATCCCAGACAAATTTTACTTCTAATGGATTAGAGATATCAAAAAGTGTTTGCCAAGAGTTCATCGAGTTCTGATTTCTACATATTTTTCATGATTCCCTCTTTCCTAACTACCATTCACTAGGAATCCAAAACGCTTTAGACATCACCCGATATATGGAGGAAACGTGTTGTAAGAAAAAAATGAAGCCGAGGCCTTTTCACTAAGGAGCATAAAACCTCACAAGCGAAATCATGATGTATTTAAAGGAGTATTTATTCTACCAAGTTGCACGCCACGTTACATTTTAGAACATATGCAAGATAAAATTAAAAGCCCAAATTATTCAAACGGGACAGACCGTGGACGTTAAATGGGAAGAAGAGATTGCTGGCCAGACAAGGTCTGAAAGGGTCGTTTGTTAAGTCTTCTGATGGGCCCGCAATCCTCGAAAAAATATTTCCAGTTTTTTCTTCAGGAGATATCGTGTGCTATGATTACATTAACGTTCAGCTGGACAGGAATGAAAGAGCTGATAGAGCCATAGGAAACTTGACGTCTTAATAATCACAGTAGCGTACTGAGGCAGGTTCATTCGTAGAAAAATCTTCTTGGTACCGACGGAGATTAGTGAATTACCTTATGCTCCATGTGAACCCAAATCCTTAGCGTAGTGTTATTCGTTTTGGCCAATGTTTAACAAATGGGCGTTATTTAAAGTTGACTTTTGATGGTCACCGGAATGTTTTTAAGCCTCATTACGGATAATATATTTTGAAATTTATCATCTTGTAGGTAATTAAAAGATGAAATCGCTTATGGAGTTCAAACTATAATTATTGATTTAAATCTGCGATTCATAACGAAAGTTTAAGTATACCTACTGTTTAAACGTTCAGCATTATTACTATCATCATCTTTACTTAAAAAATCAGTTATATAAGAAAATCGACGTCATATTAACAGGTCTGATTACAGGTGCGAAAAAACAATGTACCTTTGTTATAATCGTGGTCATAGCTGTCAACATTTAGGTGACATGGGATTTGGCTAAGCTTTACTAGAGGTTAATAGCATGATTGTTTACCAAAAATATTTATTCAGAATTGTTAAAATTGGTAAACTGGTCCGGGGTGTTGACTTAAAAGCCAGCAATGTTTAACACTGATTAGATACTCTGCTTCAAATAAAATTTCACAATCTTAACAATTAAAAAAATATTCTTTGCAACAAAAAACTGATCGGATAATAACCGCTGAAACTGAAAAATACACCGTAACGCAAAAGTCCACCATAAGCATAAAAGAAAAATGTCGGCATAGAGAAACAAACTGGTATCCTTCAATGGCTAGGAATGAAATTTTGTAATTAAAAGCTCACACACTTACTGAAAGGACTTAAGTCGCGTTACGCCACTTCTAAAAATAAGAATACGGTTATTTACTTGCAAAACACGCGCTCGGTGATAATAACGGGAGTCTACATAAAATATGTATCCATTCGAAAAAAAATGGTCGCCCTCCACTGAGATAGCCTAAAGTTCAGGGGTGGGGGCGCATGGCAGTGGTAGGGAGGGAGGGAGGGGGGGAGGATTGAAAGGAGCAGCGAGGTAAGGGGGGCGATGTCGCAACTTCTCTCGGGAGGCGACATCTTACTAGCCCCGGACCGAGAGACGGAATACCAACTAGTTAGTGATTCATAAATATATGCACACTAATGCGCCACTCTTGTGCTCCTTGCATGCCACAAATATCGCCCCTCTAGTTTTTACGTCTTCTAGGTCTTATTTATTACCAGGAATTTACTATTTTTCATTTAAAATCGTTGAGATAAAACGAGGATTTCTTATTTCCTAGGAGGGAATAAAAAAATCTGCCGCCCAACCGAAATAAATTAAACAAAAATCGGAAGGCTGTTTTTCCCTTTTCTTTGTTCAAATGGTTGGAAGTGAAAATGAGTGAAGGGAGTCAAAAGTCGAAAGGTTGGGTCCTCCGTGGCAAAGGGCTTTCTACAGCACGCACAGTACAATATAAGTTTAGACAATATTGATTCGTCGTAGCACTCGAATTTCTGTCCATTCGGCACCACAGATGGCAGTGGAAGAAATATTGATTATATTAACGCATCGGGCGCAGTTCCTAAGTTGATGACCTTCAAAACATAACAGTGAGCCAATGCTGTAATACTTTTAAACGTGTTATTAAACCAAGCGTATCCAACGTTTATTTACTCGACGCTCTGAAAATGGAATTCCGTTAAGTCACGGCCGTCACAATTAATCCATTACTTTCGATCCGAGTCGAGGGGCAGCGATTTTTACGTATTTACCCTCCCACCACCACCTTTCCTGTTTGGGAGACTCTGGCGAGGGGGGGAGCGGGGCAGTTTCTGTTGAAATCCTTCCCCGAGCGTTGAAATCACCTCCTTAAATGGAATTCTTGCCGCGGAGCGAAAGGGAATCGAGCGATATACAAAAATGAACCTCAAGATCCAAAGACGCGCAAATCCGAGCACCACAACGAAAAAAAAGTAAAGGTCGGCGGGACTCTTTTTCTTAGTGGTAGCCGTTTTTTCTACTCACAATTATAAAAAAATTACTTTTCAAACGAAACAGTCAGGCCAGAAGGTCAAAACTCATTATATGTAACAGTGAATAGTTGAAATATCATAACAATCAAAATGAATTATTTTCATTGATAAAAAAATACATCCATTTGAGGAACATTGCTTTTTGTTGCTCTCACATATGAACACAGTCGTAAGCTAAAAGTATAATTTATCTTTAATCCACAAATTTTACACTAACACGCTAGCTTAACCGTACACTCATTTTTTAGTGGGCTTCGCTAGTTTTTCAAATCTCTATTCTCGAGCAGATGTTTTCATACAATGGGCTTTTTTGAAAGAAATAAATACCGAAATTAATAATTTTCCTGTATTTTGACAACTTATTTGTACCTTTGCAAATTTAAAAAGCATTAATATGTATTCAACTCTACAGTGTACTTCCACGTTTCTTTTATTTTTCTCGCTCCATCTTTTGAGTGCACATTTTAACATTTGACAATTCGAAAACAGTACTTAACGGCAAATTTACTAAGTCAATACAATAAAGCCCCTCAATAATATCGTATCGCATTAAAGCTATCACGTACCAACTCTTCAAAGGAATTCGAGTTTTCGAGTCTATGCTGTATTACATACGAGTAAGTTTCATCGAACGTGGTAGCTACAGAAAGTATTAGATTATGTACAATTATTTCATCAAATGCTAAATCTAGCGATATAATAGTAAATATGTACAGAGAGTGACAGGTGGATTACAGTTCAATAACTGCAATAAGAAGATCCTTTCAACGACGTCGAAAGTGCGAGGGGGAAAATTACGACGACCACTGACGTGAAGTTCACGGTTGACGGTCGTTCGCGATTGTTTCGAACGTTACACGCCTCCTTCCAATTGCCACAAAAACGTCGAACAAAAAACAACAAAACACAGAGCAAAACAAAAAACAAAGAGAGCCGACCAATTGATTGATCGGTCTTATTGCTTTAGGAAGGCGACAATGGGCGCCGAGATGGACGCGCCAGCGAGCAACGAGCGGAGAGGACGACAAAAAAATAAAACAAAAAATACCAACAAGAGAATGCAACGAGTCACAGTTTTTTCACACAGAAATTCCAGTAATCGTCGGGACGCGAAGGAATGGTTGTGGACTAGGGGTGGTGGTGAGATTCCGGTAAGAAAAGGGAAGAAGACTGCAGCGGCGAGAAAAAGGAGAAAAAGAACAAGAAGACTATTTCCAACATCACGTTCAATTGGCGGAAGAGGGTGAATATTCATGAGAAACGACTATCATCTCGTCCAGCATATACGATGAACTTTTCAAGGTAACTTACTTTGAAGACTTGTAAACATTATCTTTTTTTCAGGTGGAGATTCGCCATTAAAAAGTAATTCGAATTGATAGGGAGTCTAAAACTAGATCAAACAACTCCATTCGGGTGTGCTAAACGTTACGCTAAACCATTTGAAAGCAATGTAACTTGCGAACACAACCTACCAGAAATTGGGAAATTCCGGGTTCGAACCCCAGCAAATTTAAACAATTTTTTTCATTTCGAATCTTCACAGAATTTCATCGAATTCTATGTAGCTCTATATGCTTTTAACCCATTCTTGTGACTAAGCATAATGCTCTATTATGGAACTTTACTCAGATTTATTTTTTTAAATAATTGAATATACTTTCGTTATTTATTATGACAAGATAATTCTTCAAAATTACCAATGACTTATCTGCAAGCTAAGCGAGTGTACACGATTAAAAAGCGGTCGTGGACAATTATCGGAGCTTCTCGGGTAGTGATGGAATCTATATTTGTCTATGATATGAGTAAAATGAAGTAAATTTTAACGGTTGAGGCACTGTAGTGTATAAGATAAAGGGAAACCTCTAAATAAATTTATCCTTTTCCTCGGGGTGGTAAGGTGGGCAGTGGTTCCAATATTTATGTTAGGTACACAATTTGATTTAGGGGAGACAAGAAATGACCTCCAACAGATAACCCAACCATGTCCCCTTAGACATTTGCTTCAAATCCAGGTTTTCTAAAAGCAAGCACACTTATTGGGATAATAATTTGCTTTGTTCTGTTTACACATTATAATTCGCAAGATTCGAATTTCATCCATATTTTCTACTGCTATGAGACTTCTAGAAGTCTTCTCCCAGTATTGCGGGGATGTCCTACACCACAACGATACTTAAGGTTTTACCCTGATATTAGGAAGTCGGAGCCCGCCGAATCGTGTTCCCTAAAAATATCGGCTCGGCTGATCACACACATCCATGGATAAATATATTTTAGTATCTCCACGCTCAGGAAAGCGGATTTCGAACTCGAAAGACGAATTTTGTTTTCATCCCAGTTGCAGTAGCCGAAAACGATCAAAATCCAGAAGACTTCAGAAGGAGAAATTGCAATCTGCGTCATTTCAAAACCAAGATACCGAGAGCACGTGCCGATTTCAAATGGGATGCAAACGACTGCAACACTCGCATCCATGCTAATCTAGGCGGCCCGCGAACGTGGCCGAGGGAAAGAGATGCCCGTATGGGAGCTATTTCGAACGGGAGGTGACGAAGGAACCCGGGTGACGTCATTTCTAAAGCAAGGGCAGCAGAGGCTGCTGGGGAGGAGGCAGGAAGGGAGGGGAAAGGAGGGGCAGAGAGAGAGAACGTAGGAGGGGGAATGGAGGAGGAGGCGGGAGGAAGGAGGAGGACCCAATGAGTGAATGTGCCGGCTGCGCGACCCGTCTTTTCCATATATGAGCACGCAGCATCGTCTGGGACTGCGCCGACACCAGAGCAGCAGCAAAAGCAAGCCTATCGTCGATTTCTCTTCGCCTCTCCTCACGCGACATGGGGAGGAGGGAGAACGACAGGGTAACCGAGTGCCCCTCCTCTCTCGTTCACCTATTTCAGGTGGGAGGGGACGCGGGGGCGGTGGGCCGAGAGGGGACACGCGTTACGTCGTCCTCGTCGGAAACCACCCTTCCCGTTCTCGCTACCCCCAGTGTCCCCCCACCCCACCTCCGACCTCTTCCTGGAGGCCGTTCGTCGGGAGTGGGCTGATGATTTTTTTTCGGAATCGAGGAAGAAGAGCTGAGGTTTCTTTTTCAATCCGTTGAGGTCGAGCAGGGATCGAAGAACATTCTTCTCCCCATCCTCAACCCCTCCCCCACCCGGCTATCCATTCCGTTGGGTGCACCATATAAGGCATTCGAGAGGGAAAGTTTGGGGAGCAGTCCCGGAAGCGGGGGGTCCTAATTAAGACCGGAGTCACCCACGGAGTCATACCGCCGCTCTTTTTTCTTTGAACAGCGTCCCGTTAGGTAATTCGTGAACGGCGATCGAAGACGAGAACAACCGACCGGGAGTCCAGTTGGCCGAGCGGGGGAATGAAATGAGCACGGAATTGAAGGGGATCAGGGCTATCCGATGAACGCGCAACAATAAGATCAAAGAACAAAGGCCGGACGGGAAGGGAAATGCGATGCGGGCGGAGGTTGGACAGGTGCATGCATTGGGTGGCAATCTAAATCCTGCGTCAAATGTGCACCTTCCTTCGGTGGGAAAGGACCTCGAAAACGTGACCAGACGAGGAATCCCGTCGTCCGCTCTCCCCCGACAAACGCATTTTGCAACTGGATTCGACCGAGATCGCGCACCTGTCCGCATTCTTTGAGGCACAATTCATATCGGTGGTGAATAATTTGAGAAATGGAATGGGGGCGTTGGAATCTCTTTAACGGGAAAAATATGTAGCTCACCAAAAAACAGCCACATTTGGTATAACCACTTTTAATTTGGCGCAAAGGTAAATACGTGGTGGATTTCAATCATTTAAATATTTAAGCGGTTACTTTCTTAGCAGTTGTTACTTGAATCATTAGGCTTGTAAAATATAAATCAAACGAAGAAGAGACTGAAAATTATTGAATATTAAAAATATGTACTTAATATTTCAGGCCTTAAAAACAAAACAAATGAATTCTGATTATTCGCAATTTCGGCATTGGATTTTGGGTAAAAATAATAATACTCGCGAACTTGAGATACTACTATGCGGTCGTTAATGTCTCCGCTTGTTTTACATCAGATTTAGTTTGCACTATCATTCAGTATCCTCTTCCTAATCATGACCATATCTCCTCCTTTGAAACTCGCATCCATCATGATTCAATAACAGGCTTTGCACGAAAATCTATAAGATAGATTTATTATAAGATAGATTTATTAGATAAATCTATAAGATAGAAAGAAATAGCCACGTGAAAGCAATGGGTACGTGAACCATTCAATGACGAATACAAACCTACTGTGACGAACTATTCTGCGTTAAATAGCTTTTTCTTTAAGAAAGCTATTGAAAAGCTATTTAAAGAAAAGCGTACGCGAAAAGAATAATTAAAAACAGTTTTTTTACGTGAATGAGATAAGGGACTGCGTGCATCAATCTCTAAGATAGATCTCTCTTTGTACTAAGTCTGTTTCGCGTCGATTCTCAATATGCTTTACAATCACGTACATTTCACGAGTAAAAAACAGCACTGGCATGTGAGTAAAAAATCACGTGAAAGCTGCAAAAAGCGGCTAATTAAGGAAACAAATTTGAAAATACGTATACAGTTAAGTGAGAGAAATGGTAGGATGCTGGCGTGAACCTTTGCGTGTGCTACTTAAGTTATACCCAACGTCGAGCTTTGGTTTAACAACAAGATCAACTGAACTTTTTACATGTCAAGACGCGCAGAATAAAATAAGACGTCAAGGGAATTGTAAATTCTTTTTTCGCCATCGCACAGGTTTTCCTACATCCCATTAGATATCATGAGATAAATTGACTTCATTTCACATATGATAACACAACTTTAAACAACCGTATAATTAAAACAATTTTTATCCAGAGGTACTTGATATTTAGAAATAAAGATATCTCGAAAGTAATAATTTTTCAATCATGTATACCGAAGGGGTTAGATGTGGAAACAGGAGAAATGTTAACAACTTAGTTCACGAAATATTTAATGAAATAATCAAACTTTCGATTTTCACTGTAGAAGAAATATTAGGGTTAGAAATATATCTTCTTTGAACTTAGCCTCCTCTTCCGAAGGAAAAACCTGTTCAATGTTCCATTACCTTCTTTCTCCCAAAACCAAATTAGGTTCCTCGCAGACTCATAATGTACGGTTCTGCCATTACTCTTAAACGGCTCCTTCGGGAAAGGCATCCTATCTCTCGCTTGTTTCTTTAAATGGGAAAAAATGGACAGACCCCCACCTTGTTGTGGGGTTGCTGATGGAAAGATGCATTGGAATGAAGAAGAGGAAACTAGTGCCTTTCCAAAGGAAGGCTGGCGATGAACAAAAGAAGGAGAAAAAGTAAAGTGTGCGCGGAATCAAGTTCTCCAAGCTCCAACCTAAGGGGATTATATCAAGTTTGCTGGAAAAGAGATTCCGATCGCATCCACCACCTAATGGGGAAGGGCTAGGGTTTCGAAAAGCCAATGCACAGCGAAAGAAAATGACGATCCCTTGGTGATCAAAGTGCTTCAATCTCTAAATTCTCTTAACAACGTGCAGCTTTTTCCATCGGCACGGTTCACAAGATATCGTGATCGAACTTCTGGTAAGTACCCAGACTCTACTGAGAAATACAGCTTCAAACTGACACCTAAAGCATCGCATCCGAGAGACAATGCTCTTAGACAGTTGAATTTAGTTTTTTTTCAACTTTAATTGACCTCCATACAAAAATGACGATACCCTAAACATTCATCAACCAGCCCATCAATAGAAAAATTGAAGCTAAAATTTCCATCATTCGCATTCACTTCGACCGGAGTGTCTCCGATTCTGGATTTTGACGACTCCATGAATCTTAAACACACGGACTGAATACGACAATGGAGTTGGAAAGTGAATCTTCAAGTCACTTTCTACGTGTTTTCCAGATATTCAAAAGCCAGTACCGCTACACTTACGGAATCAAGAGAGGTCCGCATCAGTTTAGTAATAATAAAAAAAAGTTTCATTGGCCCCAGATACAAAGGAAGCTAAATCGTCGTTCACCTGAGACTTTTTTCGTGATAGCTAATGGCACGCCATAAACAATTAAGCCGGTCATAGGCGCGACGGCACCATATTAGCTTCGTTGTTATCGATAATGCGCCTCTAGAGGTAACTGCAATAATGAATGGATGAGCAAAGAGCACATTCCGCACACTACACAAAGGCAGCACAGAAGTGGCATCGGGTAGGAGTACAGTTCAAGATCGGCCCCTGGAAGTAAGGCCACTGAAGTCTCCAGACCAACCCCTCGAAGGCACGTGATAACCCTCACGAGGGCGATAATGAGTTTTGAATATAATTTCATAAATGCTGTAAATAGCACCGTGGTGTTATTTACGCCCCATCGTCGTCTTTTACGTAACCTCGGTTCGCCTCGAGAGCGAGGGAGTGGGGGAGGTGGGTCGGGAGGAGCGGAGGTGGTGCGAGAGAGATGAGACGGCGAGGGGGGTGGTGGGAGTGGGCAAGTGGAGGGATGGTGGGATTTGACGCCGATCTCCCTCCCTCCCCCCCACTCCCACCTCCACAGACGCACCCCTCTCTCCCACTCGGACGACTTCCCTTCCATTACCTTTCAAGGGCTCTTTTAACCCCGCACCACTCAAAGCAAAAAGCAAATGACGTAATGGGAGAAAAAGGTCCCTCGTAATGTTTGCTTTAGTCTTGAGTCACACCGGATTCCGTTCTGCCCTCCTCCTTCCTTACTTCCGAAACACAAGCGAGGGACATTCCTTAAAAAAATGGCAATGATAATGATGGAAAAAAAGGGTCTCCGCCACGAGGCGTGCCGTGTTACACCCGGAATATAATGTGTCTTGGTTATGTCTGAAACATGAGCGCAAGGGGAGTGTTTCAAAACGAACACTTGCGATTGCCTTGTAACTGGAAAGGTTTGACATGCTTGATTTTTTTAATAAGAAAATAAGAGCCTCGACCGGTCCCCACAAATATTTACTACCCATGGTGGAGTAATGATAGTGAGCAGGGTTAATTATGGCAGCCATTTAGCTGATTTAAAACTTTCCAGACTTTTACGCGTAGAAAATTGACTAAAAATATTTTTTAGCCAGTAAAGAGTTAAAGGAAGAGGAGGAAACTACGACTCCTAGTTTGTAGGTTTTAGTTCTTAACATCTTTCCGCGGAGATATCGTGAAGCCACCCGCTTCTCGAAAAATAAATTTACAAGAACTTCTGTTACAAAACATTTCAAGATTCTACACTCTAAGATGTATACACCGAAAGAGGAGCTTGTGCCAAGAATCTTCTTCACTTACGGGCTAGGAAAACGGCCGCAATTCTAAATTAAAATCATGATTACACACTTAAGCGAGCACAAACTGCCATCAATTAAAGAGTGGTTTTTAAGTCTTCTTGTCCACGACGAATGTGTATATATATTCAATCGTCATAATCTGAACCGATGTATGACAAAAACAATTAATGCGTTGATTAAAATACATTGGACATTGAGACTCGGTATTTTAGATGAAAACAAACAATAATGATGGGCATTAGAGGTGGAGCTTCTGTAAGCGTAGAAAATAGACAAAAACTGAGTGTCAAATATTGTTTTAATAGCAATGGTTCAGCCATCAAGGTGTTGGGGCTATTTGGAGTTGTTTCGACGTGTTCACCCCTTTTATGTGCGCAATAAACAAAACCTCGGCGAATGACGAAAGATTTTCGCAGGGCGAGAAGACTGTCGAGCATCAAGCCATTAAATGGGGGCGCCGTCTCAGGAGAGATGATCAAACGGAGACCGAGCTAATAGCTTTGCTCCCGCACTCCGCTTCGCCAAACGCCGCGGCGTCTCTTTCCCTGCGTCTTTCGAAATCCTTCCTCAATTGGGTGGAAGTATGGCGGAGGGGAGAGTCAGAGGAACCCGAAAAACACCACTCGATCAAGCACGGGGGAGCCATTACGGGGTCACTCGCGGGCTTCCCTCCCCCCACCCGTGCCAGTGTCAACACGCTCGTCAACCGGGAGGTGTGGGAGGAGGCTCGCACCATCCTCCTCCCGTCCCGAGTGACTCTGTCTACTTAGGAGTGTAAGTATGCTTAGTCATACCACTCGATTTCCCTGTGGTTTTACACTTTCAGTGTTCGACCAGTGCAAGTTCCCGATGGAATGACGGGGATGAGTAGAGCAGAAACGCACGTACGTACAAAAGAGAGACGTCACTCGACTCGCATTTCGATTCGTTTCGCCATCATAGAAAATGAGCGTCGATGAACTTTAAAATTTCAAGTGAAATCTATAGCTAACCTATGTTACTCTACTGTCTGTCCTATAGTCTGAGCCTATAGCCTAAAAGCTTTACTGTATCGACCAACTGTCAGAAGAGAATGCCAAGAGGCAGAAAGAGTGCCAGAGAAATTACAAGACTTTTCTGTTAAATTCCAATCTTTTTGGTAAATTGCCTACTAATAATTTACCTAATGCTAATAGATACTATTAATTTCCCTGGTCCAACTTCTCAAAGTCCAAAAATTAAGCTTTGGTGACTTCAACGGTCACTACCTATTATATTTATTTCCCAATTTTTACCATTTGAATTTCTAAAAATTTATGAATCTTCAGAAATTTGATTCTCACATGCATTCTCTCTAGCAGTTATCGTCTTATTTTCCTAACGCGGAAATTTAAGTGGTCACGTGCAAAATGTTTAAGGTTAAGAAAGGTGATAGTCAT
The DNA here is from genome assembly GCA_002093875.1 of Calopteryx splendens. Lineage (NCBI taxonomy): Eukaryota > Metazoa > Arthropoda > Insecta > Odonata > Calopterygidae > Calopteryx > Calopteryx splendens. The sequence goes on from LYUA01001477.1 coordinate 67,079, forward strand.
AAAGTATGCATAAACAGGAAAAAATCGCCGAGATGAACGAAATCGTTGAATCTACCTATACGTACTAATTGTAAGTCAGCTTGTATGTTTGGTAATGGCGAAAGGAGTAAAGCTTCAAGTTTCATAGGATTGCATTGTTCACTTCAGGGAGTTTGATCGAGCTTCAGTGAGAATACAATTTCAATGAAGAAATCTTCTGGGATTTCAAATTAATATTGAAACACCGAATTCCAGCCAGTCTTCAATTCCGTTTTAATGAAGAATTGTCTAACATCATTAAATTCGAAAAAGAAGACCCATTCTTGCGGCGATTGCCTCAAGGGTATGTAAAGAGAGATGAATATATTGTTTAAAACTTCAAAATTTAATAAGAATGGGAATTCACCCACAGAAACGCCGTGAAGTAATATACCCTACCCTAATCGCGTTAGTCAAACAAGAATGGATTATGAACTAAAAACTATTCAAGCGGACAATAACTAAAAAAAGAGAGCACAACAAAATTCTTTCCTTGAAATAAATACAGGATAAAGAGTAATTGCCAGATAATGGGAATTTTTGAAGTAAACTAATCATTGAAAAGACAAATTAAATAAAATAGATACATTTGAAGAGGAAAAATTTGACATGCATTAAAGAATATCCATACAGGAAAAAATACTTAATAATCGCGCACGAATGAATAATTGAGGAAATTATTTCAAGTTTTTTAAAGCAACTCCAAAAAAATATAATGCCCCAATAGTTAACTACAGGGTTACACTACGGTTTTTCTTTACGGTTCCATTGGGGAAATATTCAATCAACGTCACGAAAGTCACGAAAGCAATCACAATTTCAATTAACGCAGGAAAGAGCAGAGGAATTTATCCCGTCCAGTTAGGCCTCAAAATGAGAGTTCGACGAAGGAAAAAACATCCCATCCCAAGACACTGAAGCGGTAAGAATTCATGGTTCAAAGCCATTAGGGGCTCTAAACAGCCATGAGTCGTCAGTATCAATCGGGAAATTATCAAGGACAGCTGCAGTCGCAACTACAAAAACTTTAGTCGGGGAAAAGGAATGGGAATACCTTAATCGAGGAAGGAAATAATCGAACGATAACACGCAAAACGTGAGAGACCTATGGGCACGGTACCGAGGGGGAAGTAGTAACAAGGAACAACGAAACAAATCTAGGGTCCATAAAACCTCCTTTAGATCGCTATCTAGAATGGCGAGAAGGGAAGAGCTCGATTCGGGTGTTGAAGGTGACCTTTAACTTTGACTATTATTTTCTGGCCATGTGCTTTTTTACCGTTTAACCTAAAAAAATGGGAAGCAAATTCAGCAGGTAAAATGCTTTGCCAATGCTTTGCATTTACCTGCCCAATTCCCCAGGGAAGCAGTAAGGAACCTCCGCAAGTTAAAAAAAAATAGCGAAGCTTCCGACACTGAAAGTCAACGCTTCTTCTAACAACAGACTTCACCACACAACTCCACTGAACGAAGCCGAAACAGACGATGCCATTATTACCAAAACCCTCGTTTTATTTCATGAAGCTTGTATTAAGCTACTGAAAACTCCGCTGCCCGATGATTAAAGCATTCGATGATGCTCACACAGCCACCAAGAGATTTCATTGGAGTTGAGGAAAAAAACTCGTTTTACGTCGAGTCATTTCATACGCCTTGGGTTTTGTTGCAACGCTATTACCTTTGCACAGTTGCAATGGAGGGAAAGCGTTTCTATAAATGATCGCACACATCATCCTACTCTTGAGGAATCCATTATATGCATTTATCAAAGAGATCACAAAAAATATATCAAGACCTCAACGCCTTACTTGAACGTATGCTTTATCTGATCTCACTCCCTTTCTTAGATATGTATTAGAATTTCCCCTCACACAGGAGGGGAAATTCTAATACATATCTAAAGCAATGATAATGGATATACTCTACGGCTTCAGGCTTCACTTCGTGGAAGAATTTAGAATCCATATTAAAAGATAATA
>LYUA01001477.1:85975-99984 GCA_002093875.1 Calopteryx splendens
GGGGGGGCGTAAGGGGGTAGTGGGAAGGGAAAGAGGGAAAGGAGGGTGCGGGGAGGAGCAAGACTGGAGAGGAAAACGGATACTTATCGAAATAAACCGCTCGTCTGACGCGCATGTCGGATGAGAATTTGTGTTGTGAAAAAGTATGATTCATTCTCTGCATGAAGAAAACATCTTGTCGTAGGGATTAAAGAAACGGCATTTGCGATGACCTACTGAGTGACAATACACAGACACACACACATTGGATTTGCCGACAACTTTCTAAATTCAATCACCAAAGGTGACTGCCGTTTTTTTTAACAAGCTTCTACTAATCCTTAACGTTATTAGCTCCTCAATTTGTTTTATCCAGCCTTTTTGCGAGCCACATCCCCACTCCCCTACAAATTTCTCACAGATTCCCTCGAGGCTTTCATGAGTCTAATTGCATCTGGAGTACTCAGGAACAGCAATTTGTTACACACGCGAATCAACCAATCCATAAAGAAGTTTCTGTACTGAAATCACAAGTATAAGCGCATACAATCGGGTACCAATCGTATACGTATTAAATGTCCGTTTTGAAATTCACAGCGTAAAAATGACCGAAATCCTTGTCAAGTGACATAGTTTTTTTCACGATAAATCTCCTCAGAAAAGTTTGTTAACCTGTACTCCTGGGCGCCTGTGTGAAATGCTCTCGTGCCCTTGGAAATATTGATTGAATACGTATTATCGATACGTTTCTCATCGGAACCTATCTATCTCCAAATTCATGGAAAGGGCCCATCTGTTTTCTAAGGCAACGTAAAACATCCTCATTGATTACTGCTAGCGACTACGTGAAAGTATATGCCCCCCAAAAATGTAACCTCATAAACGTTTCAGATTACGAAATCAAATTAAAGCGATAAGGCTTCTGCTCCTCAGCGAATTTATTATTTCATTTTAGTGCAAAATTGCATCACCAGCACCGCGAAGTTTTCTTCGTATATATGGCGCCAATGCCATTACTCGATTTATGGACCCTTAACGATTAGGTGCAATAGCAAAGCTTGCAAGTATGATTGCCGTGGCATTACACGAGCGTCTTGGACCGTTATCGCCAGTCAGGGAAGGTTCGAAGGGTGAAGAATGAGGACAGCAAACCACCACCCCATCCCTCGAAAAAGCAACAATCCGCTCCAATGGATTAATTACGACCACTTTTTGAAACGGGAAGTGAACATCGTACAAAGAAATGAGTTTTAAAGGTAAAGCATGATTGATGATGAACGTGTGTGTTCGCTCTTCGAGATTGATACTTGTTCAGAGGGAAAGAAAGAAATGCAAAACGATGCCATACCAAACGACGTCGTAAAAAAAGACATAATTTTATTTTGCATAAAGTAAACAATAGCTCCAATTTAGTGGGAACTTATGGAAAGGAAATTTTATGAAATTCCTATTTACTTACATATGTATTATTTCACTCACATATGTATCTAAAACATCCAGGTTATAAAATTTTCTACTGATGATATAAAAATAATACAATAAATGTAGGTATGTATTTTTTCAAAACTAGTCTAAAACTTAAAAGTCGAATCACAGGAGAATGCTTTGGTTCGTCTTTTAAGATAAAACCCGAGTTAAGAAAACCTTCAAGAATAGGTTAATTCATGGCAATTATAAATGTGTATTTTTTTATTAACGAAGCAAAAGCATTTTGTAACACAATCAGTCCTCAGTTGCCGTTACTATCCCAAATTTTATGACGGCCCCAGCGAGAAAAAAATATATGCCGCTGGACACGGACGGTTGCATTTTCATTCAATATCATCACCGTCCCAGCCGATTAAATTAGAACAGCAGGTAATGAAAGCGCATTAAAACATCCACATAAGGAATAGACACTCAAAAAATAACGTGTCAATATGATCGGGGTCCGTTCCACACAGAAAACAAGTCCGGAAGCGGTTATCACTCTTAAAAGGGCAACGGAGTCAACACTGCACTGACAAAGAGATAGTATTCAAATCAATAGCAAAGTTGGAGGCGCAGTCTGCAACGCGCGCGACGACGGTAGAGTTCACTCTGGAAATGGGGATTTTAAAAAAGGACGCGCTTTCTCTTTCCACCTTCTCCCTCTCCATCTCCTTCTGCTTCCCTCTCTTCCACATCGACAAGAACTCCCTTGCATAATTGGAATCTCGGAGAACGCTGCTGGGGACGGCGGGAGGAGGGCGGGCGACCGTGGCCTACTGCCCAAGCGGCCCCTCGGCCGGAGAGCCGCCGGCTAGATTTGAAGGAGGATTCCACACACCTGCGAGCCGGGTTCCCCTTAACGCTCGGACCCCGTCGGAGGGGCAGGACGGGGACCACCGCTCCTCCCAACCGCGCCGGAGATGGGGAATTCATAAGGAGTCTCGGACCATCCTCGCAGTTTGCTCTCGACGGTCGCAGGAATGCCTGCATTATTACCGATAACGAAGAACATCTAACAGATAATGCTCATTGGAAAATATCAGTATATATATATTACTAATTTAATTTCGTTTACTTTATCAAAAGTTGTTTGTTGCCCTTTGGTTGTCTGGAGTAAATTTATCGCCTATCTATCTGGCGTCATTAAAATTGCCTTCCCATAAAATGATGCATTCGTTTGTTAGTTTTTTTATTCAGATAACGAAGGAAAACTAAAATTGAAAATTCTTACGACACATTGTGAACTCCCGCTGACGACATCCACGGCAACATTCAAGTCTCCCTATGTCTATACTAACAGCCGAAAAAATCGGACGCGCTCAGCCCAAAACTTATACTCCGGTTCGCGAAGGTGTCGCTTAATGGTTTGCCCGTAGAAAAACACTTTCGTCTGTCACTCAGTACACGCTTTTTGCGTTAACCTTACCGACCTTAACTCGTGTGGCCCTCGTGCCGTGAAGTTTCCCCACCCCTACTCTACACTGAAGAGACAGCATTGATGCTTCACGGAATTAACGCGGATTAGAGTGAGCAGAAAGCGAATATTGGGAGGCCTTGGCTAAGCAGACGAGTCTTTTATAATCCGAGTCTAATATGCCTACACAGGCTAGGTAATACAAAAAAATCACTGAACGGGCGCGACGCCAAATTCCACTCTCGTTATCTCCTTCCATCAGAACCTGAGCCCCACGGCCGATCGAATAAGACAACATTCACTTGTCAGCGTGCCGTTGTTCTCCCACCTACAGAATGCGACAATATAGTATCTCGCATCTGATTGGCCCATATGACAACGACAAATTCTGAGAGCTTCGTTCGACGAGCAGAGCATGAGCCTGCCGATTCGGTGAGTGTTCCTTTCAGACTCGAATTGGAGAATTGGACTAACGGCGAATGATTTTATCATTCCATAAACATTTGGAATACAAGAATCGCGATTGCTCAAGGGGCCGATCCGGACTTCCGTATATAGTATGCTGCCTTAATCTAATAGTATGTTGCCGGAGATTAAGGCAACATACTATTTTACTTGGCTAATAATTCCCATCGAATCGTATTCCACAAAGAGATCTCTAAAAATTGAAAGCATTATTAAGTTAAGCATCACTAACCTACTGATTAACAATAAATATCGGAGTTGTCAAGCGCAAATCCACCGTAGACCTAACAACATTCGTGAAAAATTCATCATTTTTTTAAGCTTGATTAAAAATAAGCGACAGAGACAATGCACGACAATGATAAAAATAGCCTTTCTTGCCTCTCTCCTTCAATGAAATTTGACAATCTTTCTACAACCTAAGGGTTTCCGACTGAATACCTAAAAGAGGCAACTGAAGACTTTTGACTTTGTTAGTGCACTACTAGTAAGTAGTAAGTTTCGGAAAACACAATACAAATTACTGCGTGGTAATACACACTATTATTATGTTAATTTACAAAATTCATTCTCAAGTGTAGATTGCGGAACTTCAAAACAAGAAGGCATGATTCAACAAAAAATATTGGCGCGAAGATCAGCACATGATATCTCCGCATTCTGAAGACGAATTCCCTCATAAAATTTCCTAATAACATTTAAATGTTTTACATTTGAGTAAAATGTTTTATATTTTTATTTCACATAAAAAAATACCTTCGAATCGAATCCTAGACCTACATTGATTAAAAATGTGAGGGATATAGTCCGCCCCCACCACATAGGAGTGCGCTTTTGCAAAACTGATGGTGGAGAGTTTGAACTGTCACCAATTCCTGAGGATTTCCCCAGCGCCTGGCTTTCGCTGTCGACCCTCTCTCTCTTTTTAAGCCCCGATAAAGGGAATTTATGAGGTGACATCTATGAAAATTCACTGTACTACCCAGTGAGACTCACGGATATGTAAACAAAATCTTGTGACCTTCTTAAAATAATTAGATGCTAAGGTAAGGTGCCACAAAAATATTTCTATTTAAAAGGTCTATATAGTTTTATGATCTGGCCACGAACCCTTAAAATTTCGCATTATTTCTAACCGATTTCCATTAACTTTGTGTGATAAGTAAATAGTCCAAAATCGTGCCTAGACGGTTAACATCGTCTCCATCAACACAAGGAACATGGGCGTAATTTAGGAATAACGTGATCCACGAACGCGAAAATTGAGAAAATAACTCACTCATAGCTTTACGGGTATGCATAACGCTACTTTTTTTTCAAACAAAACGACCACGCTCAAAACCCGAAGGAGCTTAAAATAAATTGCACCATTTAAGAAACACTGAAAAATGAATACGATATAGAGCCGTACTCCTTTCCGACGATAACCTGTCTTCAAATTTCACTGCTCAAGGCGGTTGATAGCATGTTCCGATGATTGATGCCGGGATCAAAACTTGGAAACGCAGCCAATTCTTTATGTCCATAATAAATCATTAATCGTATTTATTATTATTTCACGATGTCGTAATTACTTTCGGCTGGAGAAAATTAAAGTTCTCGGCCCCGAGAAAACGTCCGCGATCCCGTTAAACAACCAAAAGGGGCGAAGTGCGTATATCACTCAGGGTCCACGAGAAATGTAAAAAATGAAGCACAGAAACAGAGGAGGCCGAGCACGCTAATTGCTCCGAGGAAATCTCGTAGGAGGGGGGGTTGGTGGAATAAGGGGAGGAAGAGGAGGGGGGGGGGAGGGTAGAAACCTGTTATTGCCCCGGGATAAGTAATACCCCACTTGACATTTAAAACTTACCTACAAAGGGAGCCTGAGAAGGGTGAGCATCGCATAGGACCACCCGAAATCCCATGTTGTTTTTTTTCAGCCCGTGCGCGTGGAAAAACTAAACACCCGCTCCCTAGGGAGGGAGTGTGCAAGCAAGTAGCACCTACGTGGCGTCAAAACATAAATGAAGAGTGAAAAATAAACTGCATTCCGCTGGAACTGACCTCCCCTTCAAATAATTAAATGGCTAATGAAGGGGATTAAATCTACGAGGTCATCAGAAAGTGAACTATGCCGCCAAGGCGTTGAGATAATTCACCTTTCTGACTGCTTTGCTGATTTAACGCGGAGGAAAGGTCAGGTAGAGGGGGAGAGACACGAATGGGGAGAATGTTCCACATGCATGGTATTTTCACAAAATACGTATGAGGAATCAAACAGGATGAAATAGATAATTTACAAATTATTTGGTCATTAAATAATTTTAGCCTATCATTGATAAACCACTTAATCAGCCACTTTCACCAAGCTAAAAAACCATTCTAATCGCAACCGACCTTATAAACTGATAAATTGAGTAATTACAAACTAATTTCAATGAGGTAACAACATTCCATCAGCTCAATCCCCACTAGCATCGCGTTTGAATTCTTAATTCCAATCTGTTGTCAGCATCCACACTCGCGGAGTAGAATTTTCTGTAGTTAACATGTACCGACTCTATAAACACAATATGTTTTCATAAATACACAATATGTATTCAACTTTTTAGATATACAATTTACCGATCATCATTCAATTCTTAATTGAAAATCTGATATGTAAATTAGTTAACTACACACGAATATATTGAAATAAGATGTGATAGCTGGGAGAATTTTGGGTAAGCGAGGCTGAGGGAGGAAAAGGTTAGGCATGTCGGACGCAATGAAGGGCGGCAAAAAATATGCGGGAATGAAGAATGGGTTTTTGAGATTTTAGTATTGTGTTTCATCAGAAAATCTACCCTAAACGAGAGATTTCCATCAATACAGTTAAAAATGAATACATTCCATCAAGTTACGCCGAACACAATCAACCATTAATAGAATTGTATAGAAATAAGGGGGGTCCATAAAGCCTTATTCTCGTCCCTAAATATAAATAAGTTTATTTATTGTTCTACCAACACGCACCTATGGCGAAACTTTCTGCGTGGTAGTCAACGATAGAAAGCACATTTAATTAATAGAAAAAATCTATCTTGCGATGCTGAACATAAAAGTTTTAGAAATTTAAATTTTCATATAAATTATGAGGGATTGCGGATAGTCGGCTTACAATAGATCCCGATCTTGTCAATGGCAATAGTGTATCATCAATGAAAACGTAAACAAATTGATTAAGTAACAGAGCTCATTAACGTAAATAGGAGAGGTGGAAAAAGGAAGGAGGACAGAGACAGGTCGAATTCATGATTTTGGTCGAAGGCATGATTTTGGGGATTAGATTTGAGGTAGATCTTAAATGGTTGAGGTACCTTTTTAAGAGAGACTTAAAAACAAGGCAGTCCTTTTCTGGCCGCCTCAGAGGAAAACACCACTTTTGTACATGAAGAGAGGGGGGGAGGGAGCAATTCGGGAAAACAAGAGTGTCTCCCCTTGAGGAAGAAGTATTCCATTAGTCTCGGATTATAAATCTCTCGAAAGGCGAAGAAACCCGGCTGGAAGGAGGAAAATAAAAATACCGAGAAAAGAAAACGGGAGAAAGGGCGAAGAAGTGAAAGAGAAAGGCGATACCCTTAAAGAGAGAGAGAGAGAGAGAGAGAAGGTAGCCGAGAGACGTTTACACAGTAGGAAGGCACAAGGGTAGAGTACGAGACAGAAAAAAATCACTCGACTAGCCGACCACGCCCATTGTCTGTCTCGTCTGCTGGGGGGAACGATCGGGGGAGGTTGGCAGGGGGGAAGGAGAGGGTGGTGAGAGACGAAGGAACATTAAGGCCGCCCCTTAATGCGAAAAGGGCTCGCCGAAAAAGGGGCAGACACCATCCTCCACCTCTCTCTCCCCCCCACACCCTCTCAGCCACCCGTGGAATAAAGGGACCTGCTCTCTCTCTCTCCTGTGGGAAAATAATAAAGTGATAAAGCAGTGGGGAGTGGGAGGCAGACGTGCAGGGCGAAAGGGCAATAGGCTTTTCGGTTTGAAGGGGGGGGGGAGAGTCATGCCGACGGAGAGAGAAGGTTATATGGAAGGCGGCCGGGATATTGCGTGCATCCCCAGATACCCGGCTAATAAGAGATGGACGTGGGCAATTGGGAGTAGGATGGGAGAGTGACACGGAAATCGGGGAGGTGAGAAGGACTGACGGCGTCGGGGATCAACGGGTGGAAGGAGAGAGAGACAGTGGATCGACCAAGAAGAGACCGAAAAAAAATTAATCAAGTCACTCTTCTCACTCGAGAGCTTTTGTGAAACTAAAGGTGTTGATGCATGTAGACAGAGTAGAATTAGATGTCGAATGCTTTGCACACATTCCTACAAGCGTGCATACAAAAGTAGTCCAGGCAATACCAAAAAATGTTATCAAAGATGCAAATTTCAACGGCAGATTTAGGTTTAGAATATCGTAAAACCCATCATCCACCCCAGGTGAAACGGTTATCCTTTAATCTCGTATGCATTTCAAAATTAAACTGTAATGAGTGGATTGATGATGACTCAATGGAATTTGGATGAGAAATTATGGACACATAATAACATTTCACGAATTATTTCTACGCCATTGTTAAATTAAATATCCAATTGCTAATCAGTATTTACCCTTTTGTTTATAGCGAAGGACAAAAGTTAAGACAACAACCTCGATTCTACTGTCTTCAGATAGGCGGAAGTGTTTAGAACATGTAGAAAACCAATTAATTAAACATTACGTTAAATAATGAATACTTTTAAAAATTTGTTTTTAATGTAAAATTAACCCCATAATTATTTTACCTCAGTAAATTACAAGCCACTTCTGCAGCGAATATTTTGATCTGGACTGATCCCGTTTCTTAACGATTTTATCAGTTGACGTCACCTACACCCATTTCTAATAATACTTCAAACGATGAAATTACTCATTGACAGAGGAACGAAAATGGGATGGAAATGATGTTTAGTAAATAAACTAATGGCAGTACCGAGCGGCCGTATCTCACGAAGGGGAATGCCACGAAGAAACGAAAAGAAGGACAGAGAAAAGGAGATGAAGAAAGAGAATTTGGGACGAGGCATTTACGGAGACTGGTAGAGATGCGGAGATAGGATTGGAAAGGTCCCGAGATACGCGTTACAATCAGGTCGCCTGGACATGAAGGCGACGGGTATCGGCGGAGAGGAAAGTTGAATTTACCGTCCCAAATCACAAGGTTCGATTCTCAGCGGAAGCCCATTAAATTTTACTTACTCTCCATGTTCGGAAGAGGGGGAAAGAGCGGGCCGCATATTCAATCCGCAGACGGCTGCTAGTTTTGTGAAACTCTTTCTTCGCAACGGGTGGTAATGCGAACACCAGGTTTTCCTGCCCTCTTAACCTTTCCTCTGACACCTCAAAACCCATTAACACTAATGACCTTAGGTTCTGACGCAAAGCCAAACAATGTAGCACTTAGGGCCTAGGAGAACGATATTAAGACTTCCAAACAAATTTCTCCGGGTCGCGGGATATCTTACAGCGAAAGTGGAGGGGTGGAATTTTTTGACGTACTCGGGAGCCTTGTACTTGAAAACATTGCTAATAAGTTCAAGAATAAACCGAAGACTGGGTATAGGTTTCAGTCCCGACAAGATATGTAATTTTCCGGAAGCAATGTAGGTAAGGTTTCTTACTGTAGTGGTCGACTGTTTAAGGTTCTTCACTCGGAGAATGTGTGACGGGAAGAAAGGAAAGGAGAAACGCGATGAAAGGAGTTGAGAGAGAGAGAGAGAAGGTAAGCACCTGTGCACCGAAGGAAATGGAGAGGCGAAATACCCGATAAGAAGAGAGGACATGATTATCTTTAAGCATTAGGTTGAGAGAAACGTGCGACGAGCGTGGGAGAAGAAAGAAGGAACTGGGTGGGTGGAGCATAAGGAGACGACATATATGACGAACGGTCGAGGCCACGGGCTGAGACCACGACAAAGAGAAGGAAAAATGAATGAATTCAAGACTAACGATCAGGTTTCACAGAAGCCAAATGCAAAGCCGTGCAAAAAGAAGCTCTAAACCCAGACAACTCCATTCAATCTCCCTCAAATAGAGCCTACAAGAGAAATACGCACTTCAGAATATCTTTAAAAAAATCGCTTTCATGTTAAATTCAACTAGATAATACGCTGAAACAAATCTCAATGGGATCTCCGAGGGGAGGACTTGAAGAGACCTTCCTCCCTGCAAAGGGCGAACTCGATGGTATTTTTATGAGGCTGCAGGAATTTTTATGAAAGGTAGACTTTTAAGAATTACTCGAAAAGATCATCCTCGCTAAACAAGTTATTTTAAATATGAACAACTCTCCATAAAAATTACTTACTTTACCGTCAAGATGAGGATTTAAAGGGCATAAAAAACAGCAAATGTGTTAAGCAGCACAGCCTGAATATTTCCAGCAGTGGTGACTAACACAGTGACGACAGAAGAGGTTCATAAGAAAAACGTCTCCGGTGTAGACTGTTCTCAAGAATTTCCACGAATGCACCAAGAAACTAAATCCATGGACAGACAGGGAGATATTTATCCTTGTATCTTAAAATAAAAAAAATCGAGCGTCTTCAAGAATTATTTGAAAGGGAAACTCAGTTATGCTGCTTCGAATAATCAACCAACAACCCGAAATATACGTTGAAAAGTTGATAATGTTTCCCCGAAGAGAATAAAAAATAAGAGAGTATTGGAATTGTTAAAGTCAACGCATTCTTTAGCATCGTTTACGAAAATATCACAGATTCCTCATATTCCAGTTTAATTCGTGATGCGCTCTAAAGATGCACACACGCAAGTAAATTTGAGAAGAATGATCTTCTATGAGAAGAAGTCTTCAAGTTTGTGCAATTTGTGATGTATAATTGTTACGAAAACCAAGCACAGGCCTAATGAGGCGTACTCTGCGAGAAAACGAATATTATTTGAGAAGTTTTAAAAGATTTTTCTTACATCACATAGGATAAGTCAGTTAAAATTAAAGCTGAAGACATGATTAAGACATTTTTGAGTACACGAACGGGATAGCGGTGGGGATCATTAACTTTCACGTAAAATTCGTCAATTTCTTCAACCATCAACGTCAATCAATGGAGATAACTACCCAATAAATTACTTTCAATGTAGGAGGCCTAGAACGGAAATCCCGAATTCAAAAATTCCCCGAGTGTGTGAGCAAATTTTACTCTAAATTCCTCATGACGGTTAAGCTGAATAGTTATTAAAAATTATATTGCACTACCAAATTCAACAACTAACTTAAAAACAAAAATCTTGGCATTAAACTAAATATAAATTATAAAGTGATGAAATATGGAATACTAGGAATCTATTCACCTATTAATTAGGGAATTCCACCGTAAAATTATTTATTCACATGTTTACGTTGGCATTTTTGTACCTTACGAATATGAAAAATTCTGCGTACTTAGCCAGTTTGATACATTATGTATAACAATATAATTTATAATATTTTCAACCAATGAATCAAATTTAAATATTGTAGCGCCAAGCATATAATGACAATAATTTGGAAAAAATAATAAATGATTTTCATTAGGAAGCTTGAATTTTAATTGAAATTTGAAGACATAGTTTAGTCTAATAAAAACGAGTTTGCAGCGTAAAAAAATCACAAGCAGTGGCATTATTACCGTTTATAGTAGTTTTTCACGCTAAAAGCATAGCAAATTCATTCAACATAAAATGTGACGAAACTACTGCTAATTCGTGTGGATTAAGAAATAATGTATCATTATTCTTCGTAAAAATTAATAAATTAACTGCAGCAATCATGGTAATGTTTAACCCTGGATGATCCAGCATTGAAATTCTATAGTCAAATTTAAATTATTGTTACAACAGCAAAGTTCTTACACATGAAGTAGTTAGTTCATTTTGAAAAACCACTTTAAAAAATATTCTACTAACTCATTTTCGAAATTTACGAAATCCTGTGTTAACCTTTGGCTCTCTAGCAACTATTTCTTTTTATTATACGCAGGGTCCAAAACCCACACGACGAGTACAATTCTAAGTGTAGAAATTAGTTAACAACTGTTAAAGTCTATTAGTTTTTCGAGAGATCATTACATGGATTCGGCAGAATTTTCACATGAGCACTCTGAAATTGTTATCCAAAACAACTGACGAATCTTATCACAACCACTATGAAAATATAAAAACCGATTTGGCCACTTAGGTTTTCAACATCTGTAAGGTTTTTTTTTGCATTTTCAGGAAGAGGCAACTCAACAAATAGATAGTACATATACGGCACTGCGACATTAAACAAATAAATTCATCAAATACATCGAAAAAGTCGATCGTCTCCATGGAAGGCCAACTTCCTCCACGGAGAGGTGGGCGTTGCCCCGGCCTATTTCGTTACTGGTGTCCTTGCATTACTCAGGACCAATTTGATCGAATTGATCCGGACTCAGTAGGCGATTTAATCATCATTTGGAGTCCTATAGATCTGATCAAGGTAGTGAATTAATCGGAGATTGACGCTCAAAATTCGAGCTCATACAAAATAGAAGAATTTCCGAAGGAAGTGATAGAAACCAATACAAGAAATGATGTAGTTCTGGTGATATCATGGCTCTAGTGGGGGAGAAATTCAATTCTTCGGATTAGGAGCGTGATTATAGAATAGAATGTGACCACTTGAGTTTCAGCAAACTGAACGCTAAACGTTAGTCGCCTAAATCCTTTACAATTTCATTCTGAGGGCGAGAAATGGAATTTAGTGAGGAGTTTTCTTGGATTTAAGGCGGATTCAACGTTCTGAATGTAGCAGTTTATGTAACTGACGATACTAATGAAACCACTTACTCATTTCGGGCTCAAAATTCTATTAATGAGGCCTACGTTAATGGGAGTGGGATAAAATGCTACTCACGGCATTTTTCGATAATTTGAAGTCACAGGAGCGGTACAGCATTGTTTACTCGGGAAAATGCATAAGAACATTCAATAATGAATAAACGACAAATTTACATTGATGTAGTTAAAATATATCAGTTCGAGCATAATTTATGCAGTAATATTCTGATAAAAATAAAAAAATAATCACATCATCAAACTCTGTTTCCTGAATCATTGAGATGAACCTGCTTCAAAAGTTCAGTTAGCAACCGGCTAACAAAGTTAAAATATAAATAAAATAATGAGGATTGACTGGAAGTTCCTTGATGCGGCTTCTGAGACATCTTACTTGGATTTTCTATAAGACCTATGAGGATAATTGCCGGATTAACTAGACTTGGACTTTTTTCTTAATGTGTCCACTACTAAACGGTCTCAGATCAACAAGTGAATTTTCGATAAAACTGCCAAGGAAAAAGTGACTTGGATTTATGGGCGATTTTCACATTTATCTTCGATAAATACGGCATGGAATTCATCAGACCAGCGAGCCGCAAAGATTTCCGATCACTTTTTATTATCTTTGAACTTAAAGTTTACTCTTGCAATCGCTGCGCATCATTGAAGAATTTGTCCGTACATTTATCCCTTCTGGATCGCAGATTATTATCAATCTATTTTAAAGACATTACGTTTTCGTCCGGACTCGGTAAGTTAATGTGTCCATATTTTCTTTTAGAGGAAAAAATTACTTAGAGGAACCAGCGCGATTACTTGACCAACTAAGAAAGAATTCTGACGAAGGAAAGAGACCTAATTTCCCCCCCGAGGGTAATGGCCGGCGACAGCGCGACGACGAAGGAAGGCTTCGATCAATAGATTTTGTCTTATTAAAGGGTGAAAGAAATAGCCGAGGGATGTGCGAAGTTTTTATAGACATTCTCGGATAACTTGCGAGGGATACGATTTTAGCTTCACACAAGGAAACGTAACTAATAGCAATTTCACGGTAACCAACACTGAAGATCCCTGCCTGCGATGAATTAAAAAATAGCGAAGTGAAAAAAGTCTCCGAACTTAAAAAAAATTACTTCAAAAAATTAGTGAACTGTCATGTTAAACAAATCAGCATTCTGTGGTAATTTTACGGAAGCGGGATGTATCTTGATTTAGGTTATAGTAGGGATTTGGGTTAGCCAATTTGGAAATTTTTTGAGGCACTAGTCGCACGACACAGGAGGTGGAGAATACTACCCTGGTTAACATTAATTTTTTGATATCTGAAGTTGCGTGCAAGACTACAAGACAGATTACCTACTGAACAGGACGCAAAGGCTAACAAAACCAAGAATTGAAAAAAGTTTGAGATTTTTTTTGCAGATTCGCGCCGCATGCTTTCCTCGTGTCTTTTCTCTACCCCTACAACTCAGCGCGGGAAACAAGGGACTGCTGCGTCGGACACCCCCTTTCGCTGCTGCCCGTGTTTACCTGGCGTTATTTCCCTGGCGTTCCCCTGGAGACACTTGTCGCCCAGGGCGCACCGGAAGGACCGCGCCGCCTCGTCTCCCGGCAAAACGCTCGACAGAATCGCCACATCCTCCTTGTTCTCGAGAGCACTTTTCACCTTGTCATCGCCCACCGTCTTCGTCAAAATGGTCTTGGTCGTCGTGGTGGTCGTGGAGGGCGAACCGGGCCTCCCACTGGACGTGGTCGTCTTAGAGATGTGCAACCTGCTCTCGAACTTGTCTGCAACTTCGGCCGCCATCTTTCCGGTATCGATGCTT
>LYUA01001477.1:101256-111620 GCA_002093875.1 Calopteryx splendens
CCCCCCCCCCTACAACCTCCCGACCCCCGCGGAACCCACTCCTTTTCCTCTCCTCTCTCCAAACTTCACTCCCACATGATTTTTTTCCTTCGAGTTGAAAAAAAAAAATATCCGACTCCTACACCAAAAACCACGTCCGCCACAGCAGCCCCCCTCCCCCCTTTCCCAGACGGAGGGAGCCGGGTTCGTTTTCCGTTCGACTTGGAGGGAGCGTAGGATTTTCCATCTCCAGTCGCACGGGACATAACACAACGGTGTCTACGCAGAGTTGGAGAAATTGGAGAAAAGAATAAAAACGATGAAGGAATTGGTCGGCATGAGTTCGCGAGAAGATGAGGAATGGGGGAAAGGAAAGACAAAACGACGAGAGCCAACGCAGAAATACTCTGGATGAATGATGGAAAACGAAGGGAAAGCAAACATCAGGAGTTAGAAGGAGGCATTAATGGTGAGCTGAAGTTAACTATCCTCCGATCGATGATGGCGTAGACGATTTGAATGAGAAATAATGAATTGGAAACGTAGTTCTTTCAATTTTTATCTCGTTTCAATAGCATTACATAAAAATGCAGTGAACTTTTGAAAAGAATCAACTTTGGGATTTCAAAGAAAATATAAGTTTGATGAATCCTGCACACGTTTTGAACATTTACCCGATGATATCTCTTCGCATGTATCTAAGTGATTGTAATTTTTTACCTTAACGTCCAAAAAAAAATTATTCTGATCAAAATGAAATTTCACATTTTGTTAAGAAAAAAAATTAAGAAACATTTTCATGCTGCCGACTATTTGTGAAATACATTATTTGGTCTCAAAATGAACAATGCAATTTGATTGTCGCTCAGTCGAAAATTAAATTTCCTCCGAATTTTGTTTAAGACAAATTTTCTTTATATTAAAAATGAGAAATGCTCCAATTCATTGCAACAATAAAATAATATACTTGAACTAAAAGAATTTAGAAGTAAAACTGATGACAACGTATAGAAATGCACTACAATTTTTTTAAAACTAGAAACATTGCCCATATGCCAAACAAATTTGTGATCGCAATATCTGAGGGTAAATCCATGTGGTATTTATAATGCGGGGGGAGACCGAAAATACTACAATTGCAACGAATCTATCTACTGTTATAAAAGGAAGTACCAGCACAGGAATTGATTTTTTCCCAGATATCTTAATAAAAAACTTTTTTGGAGGGAATTACAAAGGTAATTAAGCTAGCGGGAAAAATGATACTAGTTTTCTTGGATTTTACATGAGTACTTGTCGAATAGTAAATGACTTGCTTCTGAATATTTATGCAAAGTAATAATCGCATAATATAGTCATATCAACTGATAATTCACTACTGTTCCTTAATATTATTTTTTCAATGAAGTGTAATGTTTTTAATAAATACCATAAGGATGTAGAAAGAAAAGTGTGAGTAACATTGATATTTTCATTTTATACGGCTAGGTCGTGGTATCCGATGGATAGAGAGCTCGTCTGCTGATCGGAGTGTCCCGGGTTCTAACCAAGGCGTGTCTCTTGACACATTCAAGTAAATATAAGCTCTAATTTTCTCAGTGCTCCTGAACTCTCATAAAAAATAGTCGCCAGGAGGAAAGGGTGGTTTGTTTATTTCACGCGGCTTGCACGAGGTTTACTCTTACCCATGACGCTATCCTTCGCGTTGATAAGTAGGCGGTTCGGATTTTATATTACATTCATCTTATAAGATTAACTATTTTAATTAACTACGCTCCTTTGCCAAAAGATTTTATTATTTTTACGAAGCGCGTATCCCCACCGAAATTTGAATGACATCTATATGGATACTTAGGTTAAATCCTTAGGTTAACTAAGTTCAATATGTAGGAAGAGGGAATTATCTATCGTACTGAGGAACAATATTCTCACAAAAAATCTCCTGCTCATCAAGGAAAAGATTAACGGTTATCATCCTAAAGACGGCGATGGAATGGTCCTAAGCAGATTTATTACAGGTTTTAACTACAAGAGTCCGCCACCTGACGTCTTTTTTCGGCGCAGATAGTTATGTTCAAGCTTTCTTTCGCAAAGGGAAGGAGTGGATACTGAAAAATTCAGGATATAACGTGCACATTGGACATATACACGGATTCCTCTTTTACGAATATAACTAAACCAGAATCAGTGAGCGGAATGTGCAGAAACACGCTTACTTTATGTTGTCGCATTTTTTCTGGCTTTATATTGACGAGTATTTCACGGAACCACCTTATTATTTCCGAAAATCACTATGAGTAAGTATTTCCATTATGATGTAGCGGGATTCACTGCAGCGTCCCAGGGAAACCCAATTGCATGTTGCAGTTAACGACAATCGCGATCGAACATCTCCTACCACGAGAGGAAATAGCAAATCTCTCTGCATAGATCAATAAAAAAGATTTTTGCGGAAATGAAACTCTCATATTCATAAGATCACTTCTACAGATCAGTCGGAGTTGAATTCTAAATTTCAAGGCACCGTTTTTCTTAAAGCTTTACTTCTACAAAACTTTACAAATCAATATAAAATTTGAAATTAATATTCGAAACCACGTTACCAGTGAAATAAAAACCATAATTGTAGCACATCTTGATGGCAAGACACTACGGGAAAGAACTAGGACTCGTAACTTGAATTTTAAATTTGATAAAGGGGGTCCATATAACAAAGAATGAAATGGAAATAAACATGAAAATATTTTCATTATACCTGTATTATTTTTTCCTCACTCAGGTGAGACAAGAGCCTTTTATCATCCAATTAAATTATGAGACACTACATTTGTAAAACAGAAAAGACGCACAAAAGGACTTTCGCAATGGTGTTTCGTATATGCCGGCTGGCAACTGTAGCAAAACCAATTAACGCTTCAGCTTCAGAGTTTTCTTAAACGGACTAAAAACTAGCGTCCGAATGTATTGCTTATCTCATCATCTTAAACTTTATGTACGTTAAGAAATGCACGCTATTCATTCTGTGAAATCAGTAAAAGCGTGGGAATGTGACGCAAGGCGTTGCAGTACTGCAATATATTAAATATCATACGTCGGAATATCATAGAACTTGATTTGCGACTTTCTTGGCATCGAATGGCAGCCGCCATATCCGTTCAGGGAGTAAATCTCGATCGCTAGGACTTAAAATTAAAAAAAAATTCAATACCTAATTCATTGCCCGTGACGGGAAGAGACATTTAAAATAATCCTGTTCTGGAGTGTTTTTTTGCTCACGAAAGCCGCGATTACTGGAAAGAGTTCCTGTTTTCCCAAACACTCGGTGATAAACACTCACTCCCTCGCCCTGACTGCAGGATGGGCCACCATAGACGTCCCAGAGGCGTATCAGCGCGGACGAGAGGTGACTTCATACATATTTTTTCCCAACTCTTCCCCTTCACCCCGAGGCTCATTCGAACCAATCTCCCCCGCGTCCAAGGAACTAAATCCTTCTCCCGGCCAATCCACCTTCAGGCCTTTGGCCAATCGGCGTCCGAGCTCGAAACCAACCACTCCAAGGAGAACCGGGTTCGATTCGGACGCAGGACCCTTCACCAACGGCTCAGACGAAAATGCCAAAACGCAAAACCGGTTCCTGTAAGCGATCCAGTGTTAGCCGGCCTCTCTCTCTCTCGCGGTCTTTCAAAACGCTCGTGTTCCCTCGGGCAAAGGCGGCTCGGGGACGGAATGCAAATTCTTTGAACACACAAGACACACTTAAAAATCGTGTGCCACCGAAAAACCACCACGTATTACCCTAATTTTAACTGCCACCTCGGCGGTTTTCACGGGAGCGTTTCATTTATTTTTGTGGCTGCAGAAACCTTTGCAGAACAAAAGGAAAACGGAAGTTTATGTGGTTTGGAAAATGGAAGCGGCGGGCCGTTAATCAAAGTGCCACAAGGACCTCCATTCACCCAAGATTATTTCAGCATTAAACCGTAAGGAAAAGACAGTTTCTTTAGGAGATGTTACAACTAAGTGTCCATCGTTTCCTCATACTTTGATAATTTATTAACTTCACCGTCTACGTCTAAAGAAGACAATAAGGACCCAATTCAGTACTTCGGATGTAAAGAATAGAACAATTGTATTCCACTGGTATGCTCGGTTAGGGACGGATGAACGAAACAATGACCAATGACTGAAGTAAATACCTAATTCGCCACATTGCTCAATTACTTTCTTTCATCTCTAATTGTTTTCTAATGCCCATACCACTTTAGTGTCGCCTTGACTATTTAGTTCTCAATCCTTTTCATTCCCCTGACAAAAAAAACAATAACACTGAAGATTTGTAGGACAATAGTATTCAGTGAGCATACCATCGCGTTTTCATTTAAATAAAGCTACTTCGTGTGAAAGGTGTAGTTTTTGGATGAAGTCGATGACGTATTTTGTTAACACATTCACGGAACACATCTACTCCCAGTTCATTACATAAAAATTGCAGCTCAATATTTCCGCCTCTTAACAAGGTTTTCGGATGGACCGTGCCATATTAGGAAATTAACTCTTGTACTTCCTGCATTGATTTTTATGTGCCTACGCAAGGAACTCTCGACTAGTCAAGTGCTTCCTCATTTTTCCTAAGCATGCTCTTTGTATCGACCAAACGCCCATTCAGAACGTCTATAAGCGATGATCTCATGTACTGATCGAGATAACATAAAAGATAAGATATAAAAGTGAGACATTTGTTACCACAGAGACATTTAGAATTAATTACGACTCTCACTTCAGTGCATAGGAGATAACTTTTTGACCTGCACGAAGTTTCATCACATTAACGCCGTTGCTTTGAAAGTGGGAGGAAATAAAACGTTTACAGTCAGATCAATTTAAATGGGAGGGAATAAAGATCCAGCAGAAGATCGCTTTTCTGGTCAACTTGTAATGCATAAAAAGGTGTTTGCGCGCTTAAGAAATTGGCTATACAAATAAATATTTCCCTGAAAATGACTAAAGTCTACATTTTTATTCTCTCAGACTGCAATTTGAGCTGAAATACATTTTATTCGCCAAGGTCTCATTGCATGGAATGGGAAATTAAGAGTCAGGGTGGAAGAGATAAACGGAGGATGGCAAAAAGGGGAGAAAGGAAAACCTCGAATTCTTCCAATGATCAGTAAAAATAATGGACAATTGCAATTTAAACTTTTGCGCAAAGAAATTAGCCCCGAATTGAAGGATTAAGTCTCTTTCAAGGTTCAGTAATTACTCTTAATTCAAAGAGGGCGGAGAGAATATGACGATACCATTTTTTTAGGATCAAGAAAAAAATTCAAAATTTTATACTTATTATTATTATTGGTCATCTACCGGTTTTATAGCTACGTTAAAAAAAAACTATTTTCGAATATTAAATACATGAAAACTTGTGTCAAACCAGCCAGAATGCGTGAGATGATATGAAGAAAATTTTCTATACTTTTCTCTTTCTCGACTCGAATAAGTATATCAGTATATGTAAATAAACATGCCTTGATTCTAACGTCTCTGGTTCGAATCCCCACTCGGTAAGTTGAATGTCTTGGTGTGAATTGTTCACGCAACTGAGTCGCGCGTTCACAATGATATATAACTGTAAGTCGTGAGAATCACTCAAAATCCAGTACCTGAATATGCGTGTAACACTTTAAGGGACATGAACCGGACCAGAGTCTTAAATTCATTTGAAATCTCTTTAATTCAATTCCTTCCTCGACAGCAAGCGGCCGCTTTCCTTTCTGCCCTCTCATTCCGATCGTTTTCGGATGCCCGACCGCGGCGAGTCACGAGACACGTGACCATTTTTTTTAAGTCCCTCGTGAACTCGTCGGATTAGGTCTTGGGGACTCACTCCCTTTTTTTTTACAAATTTTTTTTCTGAATGAAAAGGAGCCCGCCGACTTATACGACGCGGCATCACGTACGACAATGGATGGGTACATGAAATTCTCTTCCTTTAAGAGGTAGATAGAGCGTTTGGCTGCCGACCGGGGAAGACCCGGGTTTAGACCCGATGGGGTGAAACCCTCAGATAAAGCCAAAGAACCCATGAGGTTTAATTTTCTGGATACTATAAATACATGGAAAACCACAGGTGGTGCAAGAAAAGAAACTGGCTTCCCTGCCCTGAGTGTACAGAATTTTACACGCCGGAGCATCACATGGAAACCAACCTTTACATTAACTTTTTTATGAATATGATCAAAAGAAAGAAAGAGTAGGATAATCCCGGTAAAGATTGGTTCTATCAACGAAAGGAAATTCTTAACTTCGAACTACATCACTGAGGGAAGAGCTGGTTATTATCTTTGAGTGGAGCGTGTTGCTATGCCTATGGTATCGAGACATAACTGTAGGGAAATCGGAGAGGATTTTGAGATCTTATGCTACAGTAGGATGCCCAAGATATAGTCTACACTGAGCGTTTGACAAATCAAGAGGTGCTGAGGAAAGTAGACGGAGAGCGGCCCTTCAGGAAGACCCTACCAAGGAGGCGGGACGCGTGGGTTGGTCATCTCATGAGTCAAGAGAGGTTGACGAACGCAGTACTAGAAGATATGATTTAAGGCAAATACTATAAATGGCGACCTAGATTTGAGTGTGAAACAGATAATGGAAGATATGGGGTGTGGGTGGTTTTCCAAACTAAACTAGATGGCAAAAGATAGAGATGTGTGGAGGGCTGTCGCCAAGCAATCCTGATTGATTGACAACCGGAGAAAGAATGAACAGTAGGGTTATTATATGGTTTGAATGTTCAATTCGCGGTTGTTTCTCATTGGAGCCGGCAAGCGTGTCGGGAAATTATTGTTTACTTTCAGTGAAGAGCTTAATCTGGGATATTAAACTCTGTCTTAAGCCCAGTGGTATTGTAATGAGATTTTTTTTAAACCCTTGGTACAACCAGGTTGTTTCTTGGCTTGTTAAGCTTTGTAACAATGAAGTTCAGGATGAAGTTCGTTTTTTGATAAGCGCAGTCTCATTGTTCATAAGTTTTAATTTATGATCCTAGCATCTACCAGTTTCTTACACGTTTTGCGTTCATTTATTCAGGCGATCGATTGAGGGACGCTTAAATTTGTGAAGTTTCAATGCATATTTTATACTGATTTTCCAGCGTGCACCCGTTGATTGATTGCAAACCCACACCCACGGGTTGATTATCGCGGTGGTGGTCACCTATAGGGAACCGAAAAAAGGGACTCCGCGCCGCGCGGAGGCCCCGTAATCGAAAACGGGACACGCATTTGCGAGGGGAAGATGAGGGAATGGTTTCTTCTGTGCGGAGGTGGGGACAAAAGACGCGAGTTGGGGGCAGGGTGGGGCGGAGGGCGAGAGAAAGGCGACGACTCGATAGAGGCAGGCTTTTAGCGATAGCGCGGACAACACGGACGTGCGGGCGTGATGTATCGTCTCGCATGGCCACCAAGTGGCACCTCAAATTTCCCCCCCCCCGCGCGCCCACGCTTCCGCGAAGCCATCGAGGGAGGTCCTCTCTTCCGTGATCGACCTTTAAGGTTTGGGGAAGAAACGCTTCACGATTGGGGAGACGTCCAATATATTTTACGGCGATACGGCGACGGGGGGAGGGGGGAAGGTATTGTGAGACACGGGTAGATGGGAGGGTTTTACGCGAATATGCTTGAGCATGTTACGTCGCACAGAATGTAGTCGAACTTGGCACGAAAAAAATCAGAAGAACCAATAAAATAAGTCACTTTCTCACCACAGCACGTGGAAGGACCGAAATTAAATTACACTTAAATGCTATTGGCTAAAATTTTAAAAATCCCGGGGAGATAAATGGGTAGATGCGACGTAAATTTTAGGGAGGATACTTAGTAAGCGTGTGGGAAAGTATGCGTGGCGGAGGTCTTTAAATTCTGAAACACAAACCCCTATAGAGTTTTATTATTTAAGAAAATAATATATCAGTTAGGAGTAAATTCAGTACCTAAAGAGTGACGATACATCGACAATGAGATATAATTGGAGGATATCCCCACTTATATTGTAGCTATGACCTTTGACAGAACTTTTTAGGTGTGTAGAATCGCACATTCCCTCGCATCTTTATGAGCGTCATAGATGAAATACTTTACATTGATTTTATAGGTAGGTAGACATATCCTGAGAAATGTGATATATTTTTAAAACGAGGATCACAAACAGTAATGAAATACTGCTCAGTCCTATTCAAAGACATTCCAGTATCAAAATTCCAAGAACGAAGGAGCCTAAGCAATTCAATCTATAGAAAATCTAACCTGACAAAATAGCAAAGCGCACAAAATCAGTAAAACGATGGATTTTATTTATGTATTTTGCATCACTATAACTCCTTGCATTAATTAGTTTTTCTTCATATAACACACATATAAACTTTGAAAATATCTATAATTTCCATCGGATAATATATCAAATAAATTGGATGTGAATTAATGATTGAATTTTACAAATTACAATTATTTCATGCATGGGGCTTTAGTGTTTTGACAAAATGAACAGCACCAAAATTATATGAAATTCGCGTCGGGCACGTAAAAATAATGGCGCAATTTATATAATATTATTTTTCCGGTTGAAATTCATTCGCACTAACGAAAAATAGATACCGTAAGTTTCAGCACCGAGAATACTTAGATATCTTGTTCAAGAACTGCAATTCTTCAAAAATGGTTATAATAACTACCTTAAAAAATTTCCCAACAAAATGAAATGTAAAAAGACTCACCACCAAGGACCCCTGTTTCAAAAGGATTACAGCAGGAATATCACTTACCTGAAAATAGAAAAAGAGGTTTTGATTAGTACATAGTATTAACCTATTTGGCATCATAAATACACATGATTATGTAACATCAAATTTCACAGGTAAAAGTATGCATCGTAATTTTCCTACGTGAAACAGGATATTAACTTTATTAGTTATTTCCTTTTTCCTTCTACCTTCAGACAGAGGGTTCAAAATGCATTCATATTCTTAATGTTTACAACATAAATTTTTTGAATGAATGAAAAGAAATTGTCTTCACTCTCAAACGAAAATAAATGTCTAAACATTTTCACATACTATGTCAAATGTTTAAATATTATTCTAAAGCGGAATAGATGATTCTACTGACTATTATTCGAATAAATACATACATTTTTTAAATACAGGAATCTTTATACACCAACACGAGGAATTAATGAATAATTATACCTGGCAAGAGACTATGGATTTTAAAGAATCCCCACGATACCGTTAGATTGATTCAGTTTTCCATTAATGTTCCATCGGCATCCTACCATTTTAAATTTTATGGTAGATAGATAAGAAATTTTTTGTAAGGCTTCCGAATAAGCTTAATCTTAATTCAGAAAAAAAATTCTATTTGGAGCAATGAATAATGGAACAGGCGTGGGAATTTGGGCGGGGCATTTCGTTCCGTTCCGTTTCGGGGCATTCCGTTCTTTCGTTTTCGAAGACACTCAGCAAAAACACTCGAGATATTTTCGGCATTCCAAGTGGAATAAACGTTCCCATACTTTTAATTACCGCTTAATGAACGTAAAGCATGACTCTGGAATATCTAAACAAGCTATGAATATTCATTAAGCAAACTCATCATATGTAATAAAACACCAATGGATTTATAACAAAAACGTTTTAATAGAAAGTTTCTTCTTCTAAACGAATTATTTAAAAAGGCTTTTTTATTAATACGATGCTTTAGTATAGGCAACACAAGGTTGCTTGTTTTAATTCGGAATAAAAAAGATTTTTCGAAGCGTAAAACATGAAAAATTTAGCCTTTTTCTTTGGACCTAGTTTTCCACTGCAATTTTGGTGAATAAAAAAATGCAGCCTCTCTACACTGACGATGGCGGCTACACGGAAATCACGTATATTCAGTTAATGGCTGATATTCAACTGAATTACTGAAAAGTTAATAATAATTGGATTTTTTATCCAATTTATTTTATTATATTATTTTATTTATTATATTTTATAATAATAATAATTGGATAATCAATAAAATAAAGTTTAAAAATAGTCGCATTTATTTATCAATTATTCAGTTAAAATGTATTATTGAAACGATTTTTTATGTAATAAAATAACAACTTATGCGAGATGTGATGCAGGCGTTTTCACATTTTGAATTTTGTATAATAATGTTGTTCTATAATAAATCCTTTCTCTGAGCGTTTCAACCATCTCATTTGGCACACAGAGCAGTTCATATGATTTTTAAACACGTATGGAAGCAAACGATGCTTCAGTATAGGCAACACAAGGTTGCTCGTTTTAATTCGGAATAAAAAAGATTTTTCGAAGCGTAAAACATGAAAAATTTAGCGTTTTT
>LYUA01001477.1:146826-158873 GCA_002093875.1 Calopteryx splendens
TCAAATATGCGACTGCTTCACTGGATATAATATATTTAAGTAAAGCATTATAATTCAATCCAGTTAGTTACTTTTGGCAAATTTAATATCATAGCAAGACACAAATTACATGAATTTATATTTGTATTGAGAGAGTAACGAGAGAAAACACTGAGAAATGAAGTAAATAAAAGAACATTACAATTTCGTAGAATAAACGAAACTAAGAGTTCGAGGTTAACAAAAAATAAATTCAAAATAAAAAGGATGAAACTGATTTAATGAGGCACAACCGCCCATTATTCAGTTAATATAATTTAAAAATAATGCATATTTACGATAATTTCCAACAAACGTTCAATACCAACGGAAGGAATTTCATTAAATGAAAACAAAAGCCTCCAGATAACTGGGCCGATTTATAGGCACATGTTGGGAGCATTCCCCGTACGGTCAAAGAAAAATAAATCTTAATATAGTAACTCGCTAGAAGTACTTTGCATATAAAGTAAAACGCGTGAGAAAAGGCGTTTGTTTGAGTAGGACTTGAAGAGCGTCAAACTTCCTTTTTCAGAAAGGTCAAGATCATAAAAGCATCAGGGCGATTTACATCATTTGAATAAACATATTTATGCATTTATTTCAATAGCATATCGCATCAGGGAAAAAATTATGCAGCTCTAACACAACGAGGACAGTTTCTTTTTTCCTGACCAATCATTACCCAGTCATTATTCACGATTATTATGACTGAGAAAATAGGTAACTACTTTCTAAAGTAGTGACTATTTAAACGATAACCCTACCTGCATTAGCAAAATTGAATTATTACGTTCGATCCTACAGCGAAAGATATCCATTTACAAGAAAAATAATAAAAGAACTTGAAGAAAAGGGGATGACGCTTCTCGACTGTCTTCCAGAATACTCGTATTTACCAAGAGCTGAAAACAGTAAATTACCTTGACATCATGTGCAACAATACATTTAAGGGAGAACTGTAAGGACGTTCAAATATGGACTCTGATACGACAGTTTTTCCTTCATGAGACAAGAACTGAAAACATACTTTGGATCAATCCAGGAATGTATAAGCATTTTACGACAACGACGTCCACCTGTGTAAATCGAATTAAATTGGTCACTAAAGAAAATTCCGAAATAATATTATGCCCGCACAGTCGATTTTAACCCTGTTAAATTACACGGTTGTGTTTTTCAATTCGTCGTTGCAAACTTGAAGGTGATAATAAACCAGCGGAAAATATCCAGATCACCCCAAAATCGACGTCGTAAATCGCGACTAAAACTCACAAGGAAACAGACATTGTGAAAACGGTTCGTATATTCCACTTTTTGTGCGACGCTGGAGGAGATATCAAGAGTGAGTTAGTTGGATATCGAGTCGCAAAGCGCCGCTGGCTAGCGTTCCACCTTTAGTGCCATCTCTCGGCCGGTTTGCACAACTCTTTACCCAACCCCCTGCTTTTGCCATCGCCCGCAGAGCTTTTGAGAGTTATTTGAACATATCTTTAAGGCTGAAAAATACATCACATCGCAACCGGTCAACCAACTTAAGCGAGAAATTGCAACGCAAATATTTTATTCAATGGAAACTATTTCTTTCCTGCATAAGAACCGGCACATAATAAATTTCTTCTTTTTATTGTTTGCTGTAGGCTTTACAGCCTGTTCTTAAACCAGGTCAGTTTCGGTTGATTGTAACAAAACAGTTTTTTTTAGAAATTTAAATCAGAACGAAACCCTCAATATGGCTAGTGCACTCACCACTAACCTTTGAGAACCGCCTCGGGCATGGACGTGAATTTTATGTATATTTCGTGTATACCTATTCGTGAAATGAAATTTACAGAATTGAGCTAACAGTGAGGTATGACCTCAGCCGTCCGAAAAGATAAAAAAACAAATTACTTTACCATCTAATCTTACAAGAACTCAACGAAAATGCACGATAATGATGCAAGTAAATTCGTGCCAAATCGAACTAACCTTTTCATATAATAATAAAATTGACATTTAAGAAGAATTCCTGACATTAAACAAATCAAAATAATTATACTTAAAAAATTAAAATCCATTCTCAAATTCAATACAAATACAAATTTCCATGAAATATATTTGCTTAAAAATATATTTGAATGCATCAAAATTAATTACAAATACATATTTGCAAGTGTGCCGATTGCGATGGCACATGCACTTTCCTCGGTACTAGTTCCTTTAACAGAAATACATTTATGACGACATGATAACAAGATACAGGCATCAATTTACGTTGCAGTTAACAGTAAACAATTCTGATACCATAAAAAATAATTTCCCAGAAGTATGATAAAACATTTCCCATAAAATAAGGAACCTAAGACATGGAATAAATTATAGAAGTTTGCACTCATCCTTGTTGCAGCGTCGCGCATGACTTCGTTTAATGTGCTTATTGTGAATCGCGGATCGTTGGTTAGGGCACAGCATATCAATTTACTGGCAATATCACTTAATTTTAATTTTTCCAGAAAAAAAAATTTAATAGAGTGCTTTTTTGCCACGAATATTTGGGTGAAACCTTCTTCGGCTCACCCAACGAAGAAGGGGCAGCATCTATGTTTGAGCTCAAATGAAATATACCCATTTGCTTTTTCTGAGTTGATCAAACGTAAAAAAAAAGTCGCTCGACACCCCATTGGCGCGTAAGATTCACGATTTTGAACGTCTCTCACGGCGTCTGTTAAAATGGGAGAATCGGATGGAAAGCTCATATCGTTTCCATGGAAACCCTTCTCTAATCAAATCTCTCCTTTCCGGCGAGCGAAGGGGTTTCGAGCTTCCTTCGAGGACTTTTGGAGGAAGAAGAATCCAAAAATGTGTTTCCTGAACAGTACAGCATCACTCCGTGATGATTCGTAGTCGGGAAAAATAATGAAACAAAACACGGGTGTCAAAGGCGCAGGAAATATCGTGGAAGCACCTCACATAACAACCGACTAGAGAGTTCATCGACTCACAAACATCCGAAGCGGTCGTTAACCCCGGAACGTTAACATTCGAGATCATTTGAAGTAGGAAGGAAAATGATTCCACACCTGGATGAATGACACAAACCCTTCCGAACTTCATCGCCTTTGATTGAGGAAAGGCGAAGTTCTTCCGAGACGTTGGTCTGCTTTACATTTCAATGGGTGACTGTAATGAGCCCGAGGCAGTCGGCGTATCCAAGGCTAATTAAGTTTGCTACCACAGGAGCAGAAAAAAAGTAATTTCCATTCTCCGTCTCGGTGTGGAGCAACTCGGATCTTTAAGGGACGGGGAAGAATTTTCCTCATTCAGAATAAACCCTCAAACTTGGTAAACGGAATGGAAAGAAAAATATTTTCTTAGATAAGTGAATTTAAAAACGAACGTCTGGATGTAGGGAGAATACTAATGCACTGTTTCACAAGTTTATGAAAGAAGTTGATTTACCTTTTTAAAAACGGCGACGAAATCCTAAAATCATTGTTGACTCAATTATTAATTCAAATCCGTTATGATTGAAGTTTCTTCATAATTAAATTAAATTTTACAACACTTTTGGGTTATTAACGGGCTCAAGACTTAAGCCCATAAGCAAGAATCTAGCTAATTTATGATTAGATTTGGCTGCATAAAGTTTACAAAAGTTCCATGAATTAATTAATATTAACTCCATGAATAAATAACTCTCTTATCTTTCGACATGGAAAGGATATTGCATTATTGAACTATTAACTGATTAGTTTGCGTCCTACACTTCCATTGTCCCAGTGCCTTCTATGAAAACAACTTATTTAATCTGTACAGTAATATATTTTTCTATCATTTACCCTAAAGAATGGCATAACTTCGCAATACAAGGACATGATGTCCCATATATTTTAACAAAAATAGCCTAAAATATCTATAACTAGGCTGTTCAAATTGGACTAAATTATCAGAAAGTATTAACCGAAGGCAATTGACTCAAAACATTAATAAACTAACGAATTCAGATATTTCCTTAACTTTGCATAGTGCCTTAGAAAAAACTAGAACTTTACAACAAAGGAAGGATAACACGGATCAACAATACGCTAGCTCCATGATAGGTTTTGTGATAAAAAAATCGCTCCGAGTGATGTGAACAACAATTGTTGTGACTGCTTTTCTTTTATTCAGCTTGCGGGGACAAAAAAGGGACTGATGGTACTCTCAAATACTTTTCCCCGTCTTACATGCCCGTGGCAGAATGAGAAAGAGAAGAATAATTGACAAGTCTCGACCGCTAAAGAAAAACCTAGTATACCTGTACATTCGCACTCAGACTTTAAAAGAGGCGTTAAAGATACCATCAACAACAACAACAGCGACTAGCGTTTGTCAAAGACTTTTTTCTTCTACGAGAGGTTTACGTCATCCGCACTCTATTGAAATTCTTGTCTCCCCTTGCATTACTCAAGTTTACTCAACGACTTCACCAAATATAGACTTAAGCTTTCCTTCCGCTTTTATATGTGCTTTATATGTATGTGTGTGTATGTATGTATGTATGTTTGCATGTTGTGTGCATGTTTTTTTTAATTATTATTATTTGATCCAAAAATAGGGGAGTTCTCAGAGTACAGAGCAAGTACAAAAATTTTACATGTGAACATACGAAATTAAGCAATCAGGGCAGCAGAAACCCATAGGGTACCCTTTATAAAGTTGCAGTCATGTATGCATGTATAGTTGTGTGTGTGTATGTATGCATGAGTGTATGTGTGAGTTTGTATGCATGTATGTATGCATGCATGTATGGTGTGTAATTATGCATGCATCCGAAAGCTAGAGCTGACGTTGGGTGCTGAAGATCAAATGGAAAGATAAAATGAGAAACGATGAAATACACTGAAAAGTAGAAGAGGAAAAGGCAATAACAGGCTTTAAAAGGAAAAAGAACGAGACAGATTGGTCACAGCTTGAAGCATGCGTTTTTTAAAGAACATAATAGAAGGGAAGGTCCAATGAGGAAGGCCAGCGGAAAAGTACGAACGCCAGGTAAAGGGGGAAGTAAGAAGGATTGGCTATCAGTGTGTACAAGGAAGTTAGATTTTGAAAATGCAGAATGCGGAAAACTATCAACCAATCTTCGAATTCAATAATAATTGAGCTAACTGAAGACAGATTTGGAAGGAAAAGTGAGTGAAGTGAACTAACGAGGAAGATTCCGAATGAAATGAAGCAGTAAATGGAAACTGTGAAATAAAATAACATGGAGAAACACAAGGAGTTAGGGGAAGGAGAGTCGGGTAGCTGCCTAGAACCAATCCTGGAATTGGTAAGCATTGATTATGGTGGAACGTTAAGGAGACGTTCCGTGAAACAAATTTCTATCGATGACAGGACATTGAAAAATTGAAGGTCTTTCAGTTAGTACCTATTTAGTTTTTACTGGCTTTTTCAGACGTAACGCCCTCGCCTGTAAATCCGGAGGCCTTAGGTTCGAATCCCACCTAGGAGGGTTTATTTTGACTACCTAGTACATATATGTGTGTGCTCGTAATTTTTAAACTTTGTTGTACTCTTCCACCGCAATTAACCTAGTCGCACATAGAACAAATCCGCTAAACTTTCATTAGAAAAACATTCGCTGCTTAAAGAATATAAGAAAATTTCAATCCATACGTGAACAGTAAAAACTCACTTTTACTCAGAACAAATTATCGCAACGAAAGAAAAAAAATGACATATGTCAGAACCAAAACATTGAAATTCCTACAGCGCCACAGCCCAAAGCATTCTTTTTTTTTTAGCTCTCGAAAGAGGAGAAGGGATGGGGTAAGTGGGTCGGAGAGACCTTCGGACTCGGAGAAGCGCGATCGCGGCGGGAGACGGTCGAGTGGGCGAGCGAAGACGTGGTTTGCTAACGGAAACAAAGGAATACGCGGAAAAGAACCGTCGACGACGAAATGAGCGCGAGTGATTCCTGGAGAACCTAATCTCGTTTCCTTGTCGAGAGAGGGAATCTCTCTCCCCGTCTCATTCATCGCCTCGGCATTTCCGTCCAGCGGAGAGGGGGACGGAGATAGTGAGAGAGAGAGAGGCGAGGAAAAAGAAGAGGGGGATTTGCTGGAAGTGAGACATCACGCCGGAGGATGAGCGCATTTACCTTCTGCAATCGACGTGGTGCGCGGAATTGGGCGGAAATTGCTTAGTTTTTCGTCTATCACGAGAGCGAGAAAAAAAAACAAGGGTTTCATTAGTCACAAGACTATAACTCAAGGACGTATACAGAGAGCATGTAGTCACGATTCATTATAAGGAGAGCGTTTTCCATTTCGACCAGTCAGGTGGTGTCAAAATGTCAGCACAAACGTGGAGCGGTGGTTTTTTTTTAACTGCAGAAAAATGAAAAGTAATAGTGAACCAAAGATTTCAAATTAGGATAAGAAAATTATACTTTTTCCGCTAACTGAGTTCTTTCCAAATGTTTTGTAATGTTCTGTATGACGGAATTAGAACCCTTTTAAAAGATGATACTAAAAAAAGGGGTAAAATATGGGCGAAAATAAGGCAGCCGGATGATGGTTTTAGAGAGGAATAAATTTAGATCACTTTAAATAGCTTAACTAGGAGACATTCGCTGTTTCAAATGCGAAAGTGATAAATGTTCATAGATGATCATCTTTTGGAGAGAAAAACACGATTGACAATAATATTAGAAACAGCATACGAAACTTTGGCACAAGAAAAAATAGTATTTAAATTCAGAACTTTCCAAAACTCGACCACAATCTCTTTCAATCTAATAAACAACAAAAAGCTGCGGTAATTTCTTTGATCAATAACAAGTGCAGTAAACAGTACTAAGTTTGAAAATTTGGCGCCAGTTCAACGATGACTGGAGAGAGGCCCATTACATAACATCCATCATGAGAACTGCCAAGTCTCACGATAAGTCAGAAAAATAATGCTATTAATATAAAAAAATGCCTTTTTCTTAAACAGAAGTAAATGTTTTGTCTTTTGAACCATTTGAATTGTTTTGTTTGAACCATTCAATTGTTTCATCAGGCAGTTTCTGTGACTTTTACTACGATGATATTTTTACATTGCACTTACAAAAATAATTAAAAAAGATACTATTAAATAATATTCAGGAATGCAATCAGTCAATGCCATAAACCAGAAATAAAACTGAACAGGCACACGTAATGAAACTTTGAATCGCAGGAGTAGAAATAGTAGGACATTGGAAAAAGTGAGTATACCTAATTAGGTAAACGAAACAATAATCTTTGCCATAGCATCCACGTCAATTCAGAAGGAACTAGTATGACGTAGCATTGTTCTAGGTGAGCCTTGTAAGAAACTTTAAGCACATGATCATGAAAAATGAATACCTAAGCTTATTAAAATTAAACTATATACCAACAGAACATCGGTAATGAATGATATTACACCGTAAGGGAAACGTGTTCTTGCCAAATAAAGGTTATCGCCAAAGGGATGAGAGCCTTCATGCTCTTAAACATGAAATTAGCAAGTATGCATTCAAAGCCTACCAATTATTCGACCGAAGAACTTTGATAAGGGTTTAAATTGACAAACAAAAGATATTAAACGGAAATATCAGGTCAACGAATAGACTAATAAAACTCGGGACAAAGTGGGAATCACGCAAATAGACGCAAAATTTGAGGAGGTATAGTAATTTAAGTTCGACCGTTAATTAACCAACCAACTCAAATCTACTTAGATATAAAATATTGTCTGAAAATGTATTACCATAAGTGAAAAGCCATTAAGTAATTTTGGATAATTAGTACTAGTAGTGCGAAATCACCCCCAGTAGACAAAATATCCTTTTGCGATTAAATGAAATAATTTAAATTACGTGTTCCGGGAAATTGGATGTGTGCGGCGGCAGTGTCATTTCATCTATTATAAAAGGTGTATGTCCTAAAACTCATTTTAACACCAAAAATTAATCACGAAAGAAAACGAAAGATTTAAAATGCAATAAGTGCTGAGGTCAATTCCGACGCCGAGTCTCTCTCCATTCCTTCTGTCTTCAGTTACACGCCTAACTCTAATTGCGCCTTTCATCTTGCTGCTTCTACTTCCGAAATAACCACAGGATCAGTTGGAAAGTAGTGTCCATTGGGTTTTTTTTCCTGGAGGGTAAACCACGAATGAGACTTAGAAATTAATTCAATGGGGAGGAGGGAACGGGACTCACCAGCTCTGAAGATTTCGCCGCAGCCATCGCATCGGGAGGCGAACTGGGCATCATAGCAGTTGCCGCAGTAGATCTTGTCGGCCTTTGAGCCGAACTGCTTGTCCACGAGGGACACGCGGCACTTGGTGCAGAGGAAGCATGCCTCGTGCCAGTGCTTGTCCTTGTAGGAGAGATCCTGTAAAACGAAAGAGGGGAGGATTAATTGCAGAATAGGTACTCTTTCCTAAACACCCCAACATTTATTCACAAATAAACTTTCGTTGAACCAGGTTCAACGCACGGAGATACTATGAAAACACCGCACATTGATCGTCCACAAAAGACTACGAAGGGAATTGAGTGAATTAAAGAAAAGCTAGTTAGTTCCTTGATGTGACAAATGCTCACTTCATATGGAGGCCAAGAAGAAAATAACATCCGTTTAGCTAGATTTCCAATTAAATGAAACACTTAATCATAGTACGCAAATATTTAGGATAGATACATTGATAAAAATGCTATCACAAATGATAATATAAAGAAGCAAAAATATTTCCACCGGGATTCTTGCAGTCAAATAATGTTTAAAGGAGGCATGTAGATTGAAATAATAATGACAGCTCGACTTTTGTCGAAAAGAGAAACTTTAGCTTGCAGGGTGAATGCGCATGTAGCCGGGAAACGAAAAAGTTTACAACACGGGTTCTGGATGATTTAATGACATATCGAACTTTCAATTTCCAGGAAATCGAAAGAACACAGGGCAGTTTTCTGAACGCTTATTAGCGAAGCGATAATCCTTTCAATTAACACCCAACGGAAAGGTGGCATTTTGTCATTTTCAACAGGAAGGGTGAGGACTCAACAATAAAAAAAACACCCCTTAAGGCATCATATTCAAGGATTCTGGGACCCGCGTTCGGCTTTGTATCATTCGCTTAACTTAATCCAATAATCTCCTGGGAACAAATTTGAAAAGAACGTAATATATTGACTACACACATCGGGACTTACGCCTTTGAACGTGAATAGAAGTTATAATGCCCCCTAACACCATGTTTGCTACAAAATATATCCTTGCTGCCAGAAAATCAGCTTTACGTATGTAAAATATTGGAAAAAACAAAATTCAATACGGGAAATATCCATCGAAAAATCTTACAAATTATTTGAAATTGTAACAAATGGTAACAATAATAATTAAATTCTCTGGACGCAGTTGTCATCAAAAGACATGGAGACGTTAAATAAAAATGTTGCAACTTCCATGAAATGATGTTTTCCACTGATCATACGACTGAAATCGTATGATTAACATCAACATACACACCTTCGCGCCATCCCCTTTTGAGGTAGGGGCGTCAAACATGTCTCATTTTAATTTGGCAATTTCAGGAAATTCACTCCCTTTCACTATCTTATTTCACTAACTTATTTCACTAACTTATTTCACAACGCCCTATCACTGCATATTGATTTAGTCTCCGCCACATTCATACCTTGTTTCATTCAAGCTATTTAGTTTCCGATTTTTAAAACATTCCTATTCTTGATTGTCTCCTCGACCACCTCAACCAATGACTTTCTTGATCTGCCCCTTCAACTAAAATCGTTTACTCTTCTGTATGATATCTGTTTGGTTATTAGACTACCATTTATTCTTTGAATGACCGAATCAGCTCAGCACATTTCTTTCATACGTAACTATTACCAGTGTATCCAGTCCACATTACTCCAGGACCCACTCCTTCCCCACCCTATCTCTATTTTTTCCCCAACCACTCCCATACCCACCCCGTTATCCAACCCAAGTATCCCGTACCCACAGCGTTAAGTCTCGGTCTACCCCTCCACCAAAATCCATTTATTCCATGCACACCGCGTTAAGTCGAAATTTATGCTTATCCTGTCGTAGCCAAGTTTAAATCCCATACAATTATGTGGGTAGGAGTACACTTTTATACGCAGTCTTTTTTTTGTGTATTAAATAAATATTATTGTTTTGATACACCTACTCAATAGAAAGGCAAAAACCTTTGCACTGGCTTCCATTCTCCTTTTAGTATCTCCATTTATCCTACCATATTTCACAATTATTCTCACAATTTATACATAAGCATTTGACTGCTTAATCATTTTGCCATTTACACTAACAATCTATTCTTTCATATTATCAAACACAACTAACTAAAACTGGTTTCCCCTCTATTTCATATTCTCTATTACCTCCTCACTGAAGCTATCCAGGACTCCCTGTAGGAATCTTACGGGCTCTCAGACGGCATCTTCGATGCTTAGTAGAACGGGTACATTTTAAATCTTCAATATTTACGGCTACCGTATTCATGAATCAAACACCTCACTCATTTATCCATAAATATTGGACGGTCATGGTGACATTACGCATCCCAGTTTCACACGATGCATAATTTTATATTATTCACTCAATGATCCATTCACTGTTACACTTGCCTAAATATATTAACTGATCGTTTTATAGAATTCGATAACTCATTTACTCCCTATTCCACAAAACATACCCAAATTTTATTCTATTTATTAAATCACATGCATTGCCCATGCCAAAAAAAAAGTAACTATCCTTTATGCTTATGTTCATGAACTTTACATGTACTTGCTGAAATACAGACAGATAACCCGTGCATCATCGACCAGGCATAAAACCACATTGAACCCCCCAGATACTGTCCAATGTTACCTACCATACACAAGTCAGCTGTATAATTATAACTTTCCATCTTACCCCCATCTCCAATGCAAAAAACAATGAAACAATAGGAATATAGGAAATAAAATTACATGACCTGTTCTTTTACGTAAGGTGCAATACAATGAAAAAACTCTGAGAAGAAATCTCTTACGAAAGATAAAACCTCTACCTACTTTGCTGATGCTTCAACTGATTACATTAACATTTTCCTTTGAAGTCACCATATGAACGGTAGGGGTGAGGGTGTTAAAACGGTCACCGTCACTGGAAATTTATGATTTCATCATGAAACTTTCAGAAGACATCTGGATGGTAGTGTAGCTTACACATAATTTGAAATTTTTAATATAATTATTTTCACGGCTGTTCTCACTAAAGGGGAGTGGGAAAATATTATTTCGCTGGTGGTTGAGTTAGGAGTCGAACCAGTCCCCAGATTATTTCGACTCATACACTCTTCACTGCGGTTTCGCCAAACCCCATATGGTGTTTAGGAGGAGAATTATTCCCCAGGGTCAGCATTGAACTCGGTACAATTTGTATATTTCCAACACGTTTTTCGCATTATTAAATATATGCAAATGAGTCGGCAGACACACGAAAAATATTATCGACCTATCGAATGGGAGTGACACGAGGAAAACAATCGGATTTTTCGATACACAGCATATCGGCACGAATCGTTTACCGCGATCTTGGATCGTCTAGCCCAACCTCCCCAGAGCGGCGCTCACCTTAGAGTCGATCCCAATGGTCTTGTTGCACTGCTCGCACAGATTGGCGAAGACGGACTCGTAGCATCGGACGCAGTACGGGTGGTCGTCACGCAGCACGTACCGCTGTCCGGTCAGCGACTCGTCGCACTGCCAGCAGCAGAAGTGCCCGGAGTGCCACTCCTTGGACATCGCCTTGGTGTACTCGCCACTGAAAATCAACTGCAGGGAAAAAGTGGGGGAGGAGGAAGAAGAGGGCGATGAAGCTATCGGCTCGAGATATTATCTTTCCTCAACCTGCCTGCCACCCGCCTATCCTCCTCCTCCTCCTCTCTCTCAAAAATCCTCTCCACCCCCAAACCAAAGGAGAGGGGGCGAACTCCATCAATGGTCCACCCTTCCTCCTCCT
>LYUA01001477.1:175598-192871 GCA_002093875.1 Calopteryx splendens
GAAATTTGGAAGATCATGGTCCCGGAATACAACTCCGACAGAGTAAAAATAATCCTTCCGTGACTTTTTTCCAGGGAAAGAGATTTAATTACATCAGTGCGCGTGACCGGTATTGCACTCTCCACGAGATTTCCCGAGGAAATATGGTTGAGCTGATTTCATCACTCTTTCAATTTCCACAAACACACCCGAGGACACGAATCTGACTCTTAAATCCACTTAGTAATGCATTGCGGAAAGGAATATACCGAATGCTCGCCGAAAATCGACTCGGGTCGCCAGGGGGAGGAAATTGGACGAGGATGAGAGGAGAGGTGGAGAAAGGGCGGTCGGCGTCGTTGGAAGGTGGAATAGGAATGGAAAATGGCTCGGGGGATAGGAGGAGAACCATTGGCACGGTGTCGGTAGCGAGAGGGAAATGAGATATGCAAAAGTCACGGGCATAAAAGAGGGAAGGGGAGGCAGGTCCTCCGGGAAGAGGGCAGGGGAATTAAAGAGGCGGGAAGGAGCTGGACTGCGGACGGCGTAAATGGCGGAGAAGTGGGAGGCAGGAAGGAGTTTGAAGGGGTACGTGACCCCTTTTAACCCTCGTCTCCCCCTCTGCGTCTCATCCCATTCTCGTTTCATCCCACTTACACCTCCATTCCATTCCTTGAATGACCGCAGAGTCGTAAACCTCTGGCAGGTGTAAACACGGCAGGGCCCCTCGTACGTTACGAGCACTTTGTGGCTCTGGAAAAATGCATAAGCCAGCGAAACGCGATATGACATTACCTGGGGTGTCGTCTCGGCTAACTGTGATAAAATTCACCGAGTCCTTCGATTTTTCCTAAGCAGCCAAGATGTTCAGAAAAAATTCAGCGAAAACACCATCATAAACTGACGCCATGGGACAATACACAGGCAATATCGTCATAACCTTGATGTGCTTTATATTGCTATAAAATGTCAAAAGTGGGTGTCAGAAGGCGATGGAAAATATTTACGTAGCCGAAGAAATATTGGTATCCACTGGAAAAGAAGGGGGGAATGAGTTTTTTTTGGCAGTATCTCTTAATTACGTCGGGGAGCCACTTTTTTATCATAGTAAGCGCACGGCTACTGACGCTTTTAATGATCATATCTATGTTCGAAGAATGTCAAAGATGGTAGTGACAGATGTGATAAATGGCGCAGAGAAAGGCGTTGCCAGAATTGGCAGTCTTGCCGAGAATAACTTAGGTGTCTTTTCATCCAAACGAACAGTTTTACATATGACACTTAAAATGGGATTCGAATTATTATATTCAAAGTTAAACCGTCTCCAGGCATGAAATCCGGGACCACAAAGTGTAATAAGAATGTGTAAATGACCGAGGCAATGCAATTCCCACAGTCTGTCATTTTCCTTGCTTGAATACATAGGTACGATACATTCGATCTCTGGCTAAAAACTGTAAATTCAAAGCAAGCGGCTTACGCCAAAATAGCCAAAACAATTATTTTGAAAATTCATGAAGCTTAGCCCCATCCTAACTAATTAAAACTTGTATTAACAATAAGGAACCCATGCGTATACCCAGCAGATGCAATGTATTCATCCTCGAAATTAGCCATGATTAAAGGGTAATAAGCTCTGTAGTACGAGTATGGATCAATGCGGAAATTTTAAATGAAATAAAACAGGAGCCAAGAGCGTCTTCTGTGGAGGGGCAATTACCTCTGCGGAATTTAGTGACTATAACTGATCTTCGGAAATCTCAGTGAACCCGTACACCTCGCGGTAGTTTGCTCCCATGTCAGGGGAGAAATCTCTTGTCACCGCGTTTCCTTCCTCGCCATTGACCCAAAACCCTAATCAAACCCCTAATCCAGCGGGGATACCCGTAATTAACAACGCGAGCCTCGAACGGAAGTAGACAAAGCCTCGGCGCGACGAGCAGCGGGGACTGTGTAACATCTTTGCGGCAGACGAATACGATGCCTCCGGCTCACCTCCGCGTTCACAACCGGGGACCTTCATCAATCCATCCGAGCGCACACGACCCACGGGGTGCGGGTTACGACGACGCGCGAAGTCCTCCCCTCCGACCCCCCCCCCTCCCAATACGACGCCAGCCTCATTGGGACAGCGGTGAAAGAGAGGGTGGGCTGGAGAACCTCTGTGCCACGCATCAGCAGAGGAGATCAGGTGAGGAATCCACACAATCCCGTGGACACGCAATTAAGTGAGGGGTGGAGGAAAAAAATGGGGAAATTCATGAAATGATGAGGCATGGGAGAGGAGTTATGTTCTCTTCGAAGGCAATCTTGTTAAAGGAAACTACCTGATGCAGCCTCCTATTCATTCACCAGCAATATGACTCGCATACTACTAGGAGCTATGAAAAATCAACTACTTATTTAATAAATAATGCGGTTCCATGTAAACTTCATGCTTGGCAATCCAAATGCATTCTAACATCACTACACACGCATTATATGTGCTGTTAAATTAAACTTCAAAATATATAAATTTAAAAATAAGTAATCTAATAACGAGTGGAATACGAAATAATTATGCATAAAAACATTTTGGGCTCGTATCAGTGATTTTACCGTTCATTCAATCAATGAAGACAATTATATTAGGGAAAATAAGTGATTCTCTGATAGCGAATTAATCCATTCAATTGATTCTTGTACGACATCCTTTAAAATTGGATAATGCAATGATTAAAGACTTCAATAAAAAGACACTTAAAGGCCCATGCTCGGTTTAAGTGTAGTTAACGATGCCTTTTTTGTACAGGGAAAATAATTAAATATTTATAAAGTTATTAATCATGAAAAGAAAATATGAAACTTTTCACACACACTGAATATTAGCGTGACAGTGTTTCATAATAATGATCAGAATTATATTGCCAAATATATATGAATCACGGTGACCATTTGCAAAGGAAAAAGGAAACAAGTGGTCGACATGCAGGGAATAATGGGCCATCAAAATCATTAAAAAGGGGAATAAATCGATCAATAAAATAATTAGAGGTTCATGAGATGAGAGGAGGGAGAGTAGAGAAGCGCTTCCTAAAATGGCTACAGCGAGAGGACTACCGATAATTTTCTCAGAAAGCTTGAACGGAGGAGGCAAAGATTATGAAAATTGGGAAACTCATCGCCGGAACGTTAAATAAACCGGGAGGTGCTAAGTGTGCTCCCCGTGAGATTTTCGCGATTGGACGAACACACACAAGGACGACGCGAGGACCTTACCGAAAATCTTGTTTCGCGTCGTATTTTTGTCCTCTTTTTGTCCCTGCTCCGACCAAAAGCTCATTTGTATTCAAAGGGAAGGCGCTCACACAGGGAAAGCAAGGGCACGGGAATAACTCCCGACCGTGCTCTCCCGCTATGAGATCGAAAATTCCGGCGAGATAAGGGAGCACTCGTGGGGGGGACCTTCCAGTGAGCGCAGGAGAGGGGGGGGGGACGAGTAAGAGACTGCCACTTAAGTATTGGAAGATTCCAAGAAAAGTGACGGCTCTTCGGATACCTAATTGGTTTTGGGGGACTCGGGGAGGCACGCGGGACTAAAAGGGTCTCCGATGGAAACGACAGCTCGCTTGCAATCAACGGATGCCGCTGCTTCCATCTAAAACTAAGAGTATCTTTTTGTCTTTTAACGCCAGCGCGAATGAATGGATTTTCACGGAATGCGCATCGGCGTGCGAGGCATCACTCGGTGGAACCTCTTCACGGCGCAAAAAAAAAGAGGATATGCTGCCGTCCTTCAGGATATAATTTATTAACGACGGGTTTCCATAAAGAGCATCACCTTCGAATGTTCACCGCACTGCACTTTTCCGCGCATTTGTCAGAACATGCACTCGGACATAATTTAAATCATCACTAGAGTCGTATAAGTTAACCTACCAGCAAATATTAAGTTCTCGATTATTTTTAGGGGCCCGGGAGAAATGTTTTTGACTGTGATTTTCGCTCAGGTTTACTTCCATTTTCACGGCCATTCCATTTCGAATTCGTTGAGTAGGCAGGTCAGACAAACCGTGAGTGGAATTTGAAGAAAAATTGAATTTCCTCTCTTGGATTCTGGAACCGGCAGCAGCGAAAAAAAAAGCTTAACTCGAAAAAAAATGAGGCAAAAACCTAACGGGGACACTTGGAGGGGAAAAATTGCACTCGAAATATTGAGTTCGTGGTTTTACAAATAAAAAAGAGCGCCGTTCTTAAAAGGAAAGCCTTCGGAGTTGATGCCTCGCGACGACGACGGTGCGAAGCGTGAGACTTAAAAAGGAAACGCGAACAAGAACCGGTTCATTGTGTCGCGCCTCACAATTCTACGTCCGTCCGTCAATCTCAGAAGCGCGCCAAATTTTCACCTGCAGACCAGCGAGAGGTC
This sequence comes from Calopteryx splendens, assembly GCA_002093875.1. Taxonomy (NCBI): domain Eukaryota; kingdom Metazoa; phylum Arthropoda; class Insecta; order Odonata; family Calopterygidae; genus Calopteryx; species Calopteryx splendens. Next base: position 179,983 of record LYUA01001477.1, read on the forward strand.
CCTCGTCTTCAAAGGGCGTTGCAAAAATATGCGCCGCGATGCGCTTTTTAACAACCACTAAGGGTTAGCGGGTGCCTTCGTGTGTATTAAATGCTATCTTTCTCCTAATTGTTAACTCTAACTGGCGCTACCTCAGACAAAACAATTTTTAGAGGCCTCGACCCCGTTTGAATCTTGAAGAATGCTCACTTTTGAAGTGAACACATGATGAAGAATTGAGGAGTTGATATGACAAATGTAAAGCCTAGGATAATTTTCAGACAACGTGTGCAAATATCCGTATATACTGAAAATATGATTCTGCCTCAAATATCTAATCGGTCTAAATTTTTCAGGGCTACCATATACTACTGTTATCCAATAAGTCTCAATATGGAGAAAGTTTTTGCCACCGTTTTCACTTTCCCCGAAACTTTCTGCCGCCTGTTTTCATATTTAAGTTGCGGAATAATTCGGATTTCTATTTCATGGAGAAAAATTTTCTTAAAATTTCACTCACGGTTTGTCTGACCTCCCAGCCAGGTCAACGAATACATTTATTCGCAATGGCCGTGAAAATCTTCAATTCATCTACACTCAATTTTTCCACTCCAATTCACCTACTATTTTAAAAAACGTGCTCAAAATAAAGATTCCATTACCTTTCCGAACGATTAAGTCTAGAACGTAAATACGCTGTACAATTACCCCTCGGTAATCGTCTCTCGTAGGCTACTTGTAAGTGGTATAATGTTAGAGAGAAAACATAATGTCACGGAGAAAATATATCTGTACCCAGCAGCGATACATAAACAAGGTAGTGCTCCCTCCATTAGGTGCTAGCATAATTCTGCCTTCTTGGTTTGGACAAGGAAGAAACTAACTTATAGCGAAAAGTAACGATCCAACTAGCAAATTTAAAGACTTATTATTTATATATTTAACTAATGACAAGCTAAGGGGCTTGCTCTCTGGCTCGAACCTTTGACACGGCTAAGGTCACGCATGATGGATCGCAAAAACGCCCTTCTTAGCCCCAACCCCATGCCGTCAGAATCTGCGTTTAGAACTAAAACGACCAAAACCCGCTCCTCTCAAACGCCCCGAATCGCATCAAAATCCCTCGAAGCGTTTAAATGTCGAGGACGAGGCTCAGGCGTATTGAGGCCAACTCCTATTAGGGTGGTTATTGAAGTCACCACCCTCTATACCCTCCACCCGACATATTCTCCTCCTCCCCCTAACCCACCCAGCCCGCCCTCTGCCTCACCCCTCCACACGCCATTTCCAACCCTCCCCTGCTTCCAATCCCAGTCCCCTTCTAAACTGTCGCGAGCGAGTAATACCGGTAGCTGCCGGGAGGTGGGAGCTGCGTCACGAAGCGCCATCATCGGGAGCTCGCGGAGCGACAAGAGACCAATGGAAGCATCATATCATTTCACTTGGCATTAAAAATCAACCAATTAGCTTTCTTAGAAACGAGATTTCGTATTGCCGAGCTTTTCGATTAAATCCCACGGGTGAAAAGGCATCAGTTGTTGTCCACTGTCGCACCTCATGTCGCCTTTGTTTTCAAGAGTATATGGGTGCTAACACACAAATGTGACCACGACGGACGCTATTTCGCTATAAGTAGGCAGAACGATGAATGAAACTTGAATAAGTACAATGCGATGAAAAGATTTATGTGCTTCGCAACTATTTTACATCAATGCAGTAAAACTATAATCCTGTTCAAATGAATTAACTGAAAGTCAGTTAACTTTTTCTTAAATGATCTTTAGTGAAATTAGGAGTCAAAGAAGTATTTATTTGTTTAATAGTCGTCCATTCGACTTGAAAACTAATTTTTCGAGGATTACCATGTTTTAGAACCCCTCACGTATTTCAGTAAGCATACAGCAGAAACAAAAAGAATTAATGAGAATAATTTCAGGTTACTATTATTTTACAACTTATTACATAAAATTCTCAATTATGTTCAGTGTCTTTTAGATTAAGAATACATACATACGAAGCGCGGACAAAAAGAAAGTAAAAAGCGTATTTGCTTTATCTTCAAACTGATTTCAATACATTTTAAACGCGTAAGAGGGAAATTACTATTCAATACTTTCATATGATACAGTCAACATTGCAAAAATGCAAACTTGATTTCAATATACCATATTCAATATACAATACAACGATATTGTGTTTCCTAGAAAACAATTGTTTTGGAAAATACCTGTGTATAAAAAGTTGATATGATGAAGCTTAGTTCTCGTTTTTGATTAATTGTTAACAGCTACATTGTTTACAAGGTCGTCAGATAAATCGATATAATAGTACACAATTTTATTTTCATTTGCGTGTTTCTTAGCAAATTCAGCAGTTTGAATCGGTTCTGTTTCGAATCAGGTGGTTCAAATGAAATTCGTGTTTTTTACAAAAGCTGCATCTTTTTCCATCTAATTAAGGAACCCAAAAACATGTCACGGTGTTTGAGAAGATAAAACTCTTAAACAGAAGTGTCTTACTTTCAACTTAAGAGCACAAAAATTCCTGCAATTCTGGCGCGAACTCATTGCTGAAAAAGGCTAAAGTGGATTACTAGGGAATACACCATATACGACCTCAAGAGAACGGAGCTACTTGCGAAGTTACTATTAAACATAAGTGTCTCATATTTACCATACTTACATTTACGATTTCTATGCCGGGTTTTTAAGGCTTCTGACTACCCAAAGCAGTGAAAAAGAATGAAATCACGACAGTAAATTTTGGGTACTAGAGAGATTCTCAAAAGATCGGTTCGCAAACGTACCAGTGTTGTTCACAAAGCCTCCTCAATAAACCCCTAGAATGGTATCCATTAAAGAGTCTAAGTTTAAAAGTCAATTTAAGGAGCAAAGCTAAGGACTGCATAAGGGCGGACGATGAAACTGAGCGAAAGGTCGCGAGCAAAGGGCCTTAAGCACGAAACCCATTGGGATCATGAGATCCTCACGTGACTCGCATCGAGTGGAAGATCTACTCCATCGTTTACGAGGTTTAACATGAGTTTCTCTTCTAATTTGGAGCGTTATACGAACTCGATGCTCGTCGATCAAGCAATTAAAAAGAACTTAAAAGAGATGAAAGACACATGATGAGCACTTTGAGTAATTCAGAACAGAAAATTTCGGATCCAATATTCACATCTATAGAAAACTCTGTATTTCGCCGCCATGAAAGAGAGGGGGAAGAGGTCTGTAAATGTGAAAATATATTTTTTTTATTTTTCCGTTATGTTTTGTGGACACGAATTGCGCGAATTCTTGAATCCATATTTTTCACTGTCTATCACTCTTTATTTGACAAATATTGTCCGGCCTGTCGATTTACTGCAAGGTTTGGATTATTTCTTTCATGTTTTAAGCGACATCTCACGAGTCATATAGTTTATATAAACGTAGCCATGCTTGAATACTCGCGTCTTTAGAGCCTACCAACCCAGATGTTTGTAATAATAGTGTTATTTTGTGTCCCACATACTAGTTTTCACTAAACTAGCAGCTCTTATTTGTATTTCGGTCGATTTTCAAAGAAATTGTTGAATGGCTACTTCTAAAAAAACAATTTAACCCAATAGGGAACGTGAATTTGCAGAAAAAATGGTTTCAACGCTTACATCCCGGAAGAAAATTTGTATCTATTCATCCTATTAACATGTCGCATGGATTACAATCCTGCGTCATTACTCTTTGGCGCTTCTGTCAAGTCTTTTTCATAAAAAAATAATGCAAAATTAACTAAAAACACGGCATAAATCAGTGCTGTTGGAAAATATCAAGCGTTAAGTGTCAGTTTTTTGCATCAAATTTGAAAAGAGTTTGGCGATAGTTTTAGATCTATTCAAGATCATTTCACTAGTTGTAGATCATTTCACTAGGGCTAAGGAGGATATTTTATTTTAATTTCGCTTCGAGTAATTGTAAGCTACAACCAATCTGTTGCTATTAAATGTATAAACCAGGCTATAGGTGTCGCTGCTCAAGGGTGCAGATCGAGGCAGCGACGTGTGTACAGAAATACCGACGAGGTTGGGCTGCCAGGGTGCATGTCTGTCCAACAGGGAACACCCGCGCGGGGCCCGAAAACCAACGAAGAACGGAGCTGTCTCCGCTCAACCGTTGCGAACGTCGTCAGGGTGGGCTAACTCCCACGCAGAGTAGGCGGTCCACAGAGGTTCCAATTACATGGGGGGAAGGAAATAATTTCGGTCGTAGATTGTAATGCAATGCGTCGGACAGCGAATTCCTTGCTCGGGGGACCGTAAATAACCGTCGTAAAAACTATAACTTTCCCAAAATGACGCATAAATATTTCAGGGATGGAAAGGACAATTCACTCGAGTTATAAAAACGGGCAAGCAATGAAGGCCGAAGCCATGGAGCAGGAAACCTAATTCTAACGGGTGCGGGAATTTAATTAAAAAGAGAGGCAAGATTTTGAATCACTGCAATATTATGACGTAAAGGGATTTAACTGCTTGCAATCGCGAAGGGCTCACCATAATATAGAAAGTCGAGTGATTTGTAATTTAAGAGACATAATAAAAAAGTTCGGGAAAATACATAAAGATAATATACTGAGGGATTATATATAACTTGACTTTTCACTGCTGCTGCTACCTTAAAATAAGATGAATGCCCCAAATTACAATATGCAATTGCATAAATTTTAACTACTTTAGACACTTTTTAGGATATTTATAGTTGTATTTTACGCTAAAATGATTGGCTTTTGGATCGTTTATAAACGCAACACACTTTCTTATCTGCTAATCAGAGATGTAGGCATGCACACTTTTGAAAAACACTCCGCCGGCAATAACGAATTTATCATAACATAGTATTTTCTCTTACATCTAAAGACGCATAAAAAAACTAAAGCCGTGCAAAATGAAAAATGAAAATAATTTTATGACCAAACGAATGAATGAAAGTCACCAAAGGATGAAATTCTTATCGCTAAAAAAATGATTTGCAACATTTATAGGCATGGTTCCCCGGGATCATATAAAACGTATCTTGGGCATTTGATTTTTTTTGAACCTCAGCTGGATTGATTTGATAAAAATTCGCGTTGATAAATGAAGTGGACGGTATTCAAAGTTATCAAGAAATTTGACAGTCGAGATTCGTATATCGTATTCGTAGATTTCAGCAGACCAGTATATTGACATTTAAGAACAATTTACTGTTCAATGTTTGAAGGAATGCACATAATGCAGCACATACGAATGCATGAAGATTAAATAATATGTAATTAGTATATTATTGACAAAAACACTGAATAATCATCTTTAAGATACTCGTGAAAAAATTCAAATCAGCTAGCGATTACCAATTACATAATTATTGCATTTACATTACATCTTCGCATTTGTGCTTACAATTTCTCTGAAGCTCCAATGAAATCTCGAATATCGCTCTCATATGAAACAAACGATGGTGAATGGTTTCAGCAACTTTTGAAAGAGAACGTATCAGGAGATAATACAAAAAGTAATTGAAAAATAATGATATACCTGTAAAACATCATTTACAATATTACGTACTTTAAAAAATTATTAATATAAGTATGCAATTTTTCACATGATTAATTTCCTCTTTCTAAAATAAAGAATTAATTCTGAAATTCCGGTTGCGTGTAGGTCGCAGTGTAGTTCTTTAAAAATATATGACATAATTGAGGAAAGAGGGACCATTTCAACCCTATTGCAACCCCTCTTGGCTTGTGTAAGCCCATGCATTTGCATGGGCTAACACAAGCCCATAACACAAGGCTAACACAAGCCCATAACACAAGGCTAACACAATTTTCCAGCGGGAAATTTTTTCACACGAACGGCACCATGCACTTAATGCCGAAAATTTGGCCGGTACGTATTGGCTGCAGTTAATACAGTGGGAAGCGTAGGTGCAGGGTAACGCACTGACCTCCGGTTTATATCCTAACATGAAGCACATTGCCGTAGTTTTGCGATTTACTACTTAAGTTGTCCGATTTGTTCTCAGTTCAGAGATTTAAGAGTTCAACCGTGAGGACTCAAATCACCGTTAAAGTAACCACTTTGTAATTCACAAGTTAGTCACATATATCCTAATAACTACTTTGTGTACACTTTGATTACGTTTACAGTAGATGAAACAATTTTATCTTAGCTTTAACCAAATCACTTAAGATAAACATATTCCGCGTCTTCGGCTATGATATAGCAATTTAAAATGACTTACCGACGACGGATCAAAAGGATGAGTAGCATCTCCGAAGAAACGGTTAAGAGGGAGCGATTTGAAAAAAAATATTCCCCGATCTTTGAGGCGGATCATGAAACTAAGTGCGTAGCTCGCCCTGGGAGCAAACCCCGCCAGTTTTCAGAACGCTTATTATTAGTCGCAATTTCATGACCTCTCCTGTGGTCCGAGGGAGATGGGGAGGTACATCTAAAAATGGGAACCCCGTATATTACTCATGCACACGCTTCTGAATATAAAGTGTGGACAAACGCTTCCAACTGCGAGGATGGGGGCATAGGTATACAAAGAGTGGTTCGCTTGAAATTCATTTATGATGCATCTCGTGCGGCAGTATATTTTTAAGGATACTTCTATAGGAAGTCATAAATATGACAGGAATAAGCGTGAATGATAGGTTACGAAATGGCAAGGGTAACATTACACACGACAGGCAGGCGGATATTGATCTCCCTTTCTAAGAACCGTCCTCGATTTTGTTAATTCGAGCGTTAATTGGTCTCTCCTTCAACTTTGAAAGTATTTAATTAATTAATTGCATTCTAGTGAGAGACAGAACTAAATATTACGGGATTATCCATACCAAAACAGGAATTCATTAATTTAAAACAAAATGACAAACCTAGAGGCAAGAAGCATCTTGCCAGCAGACATCAAACTCACTAGATAGCCAGTATGCCGAGGATCTGATTCTACCAATGTTTTGCTCAATGATTCCAGCCGCAGGTGTAAGTAAAACAGATTTAGAACATTAGAATGAAGATTTTTACGCTTGGTTATGGAAAAATGGCAGTGGAACATAATGTAGTAGTTTGCGTGACGTTTAAAGATTTACCTATAAGAAAGGTAATAGGCCATATATGTGCAACGAAAATACATAACAGGAGCTATAATTTTCATATATAATGCACACCCAGAATGTGTATTAATATTTATTTACAAGGCACTGCTAACACTTGTCTTGTTAATCATGTGCAAAGTTTATCATATGCATTATTAACATGCATCCACGACATTGAAGTTAACAATACCTTGACTTTGTTTTGCACTGCTCTACCATAAACCATGAAACCCTTGCCAGAAAGAAACGTGAAACGGAAATAGAGAATAAAGGAAAACTATGTACATTTTTGTAGTGATAGGTGCCACGGAGAATTATGGCACCAAACCCAAAGTTTCAAGCGAGGATGCATTGAAGTTCACGTAATGAAATTACGTCTCCTCGTCTTGACCACGACGCAAACGCTTAGGTGGTCTTCCCGAGCCTCTTTTCCTCATCCCTCGAGATGTCAGTCGTTACTTGTTCCAGGAAGAGACGATATAGGAGACCGGAGAGAGTATGCGGGCGGGTTTTGGGGTTAGCCTTTGGTGGGATGAGATTTCACAGTTGGCGTCCCGAGGGGCAGGGAGGGAATGGGCGCCCAATGAGTGGGCGGGTGGCCGCGTATGGAAAAAGGAGTGGAAGGCGGAGGAGCTGGAGGAGGAAGGTAATAAGAGACGGCGAGGGGCGCCGGAAATAGACTCTTGCAGAAAGAGTGAGTGAGACTGAAGGAAGGCAAGAGAAAGGGAGAAAAAAGAGAGAACGCCCCTGGCGGTGGCTCCTCCGCGGCGTAAATAAAAAATAACTGTTTACAGCGCCTCTGCCATGGAAAAGTCGCGAACCAACAGGAACTAACAATAGTTCCTATCAAATCTGTTGCAGGCTAGTGGAATTCATAGGTTTAGTAATCCCAGTCTCCCACGGAATACGAAGATACCTCTTTCCTCGGCTTCAGTCACGAGAGCGGACTCTTTGCTACGAAGTAGAAACTAATTTAACCTTTGACTTATATTTTCTAGCGGCACATTTATGAACATTCGTCATTATCATAACACATCGCACGGTATTCTCTTATCACTGACCGACTATTGAGCTATTATCATCCGCGGAAATAACTATAACAAACAATCTGGGTCCATTAAAAATGATTGATGAGGTAAGAAGTTATTCAGAGCACGAACCTCTTCGACATTGCATAATTATTCATTAATTAATGTATACTACTGAGTTAGGTATACGTGCAAGTCGTGTGACTAGCAGCGAATGCAACCTAGTGAACTTTGAAACGCCGAATGTGTAAGGAGAGATGACAGTTTAAGTTTTGAAGTTAATTTATATAAGCATGAGATAACGATGTCTACGCTTCCAAATTTTATGTGGACGAGATAAGGTCTCAATCATAAATGCATTAATTGCATTTCATTCCTTTCAAATGAATTCGACACTTCCAAATGTTATACATATGAGTCACGGTCTTTAACATGCGTGCTTTAATATGGAATATGAAGTTATTCGTGTTTTTAACATGAGTACGTAACGTAAATGCAACGAAATATTTACTATCGTAAACTGTAAAAGACAATTTCATGACCCTTTAACGGCGTAAATGTTATACATTTACCTATGACACGATATCTAACACCATGTGTGCCTACACATGACCCTAATAATCGTGCACGAAAGGCTAAATCCGTGCATACGTGAGAAGTATTTTTGGGATCACGGATACTCTTAACTCGAGGATCTTTCGCAACTGTTACGAGATGGCGCCGTGAACATATACCGCCCGCGCGGCATTTCTGCGATGGGGGGTAATCTCCCTACAGGGGCTGTGTAGTGGAAAAAATGTTGATCACCCTATCAATGACACTAAGGGTATCCTTCTTTCTGTCGCATAACGCAAATACGCGAAGCACCATAATCTTCTTACAGTTTTAACACCACACACCTTGTGCTGACCCCCAGATCAAATTGATATCTCAGGTGGTCATTCCGCACAAGTGCAGTTTATGCATAAAACTGAAAAGTCCAAAATCCAAATACACTACTCAGCATATAACCGAATTTGCAGCATACAAGGGCAAAAATCAAGTAATGTTCAAACATGCGAAGCTTTGTACATGCAAACATAACCACCCGAAGCCAAGTATCCGAAAAAAGAGTATATAGTGAACACCATATTTGTATGCATATAAAATGAAATTCAATGAAAAATAAAGACACCAAGTTGAAACATTTGTATTAATGAATATCCTTGATAAAAAAATTACATAGTCTAGAAAAATATTACTTATAATACGGTCTACTGTTAACCCGCCAAAAATATTCTTATGCACGAAAGTGCTCGCACATCGATAAACACAATTAACAAGAATAGCAAATGACAAAATATATAAATATGAACACGAAACCAAGATGTGGATGTGTATTTACCTTCATAAGTGAGTAAGGGGCACGTGCTGAGTGATATATATATTTTTTGTTTCTTTTTTGAAAAGTATCCGACGTTAAAGTAAACAAATAGTATGGTCGTGTTATGAAAGTGATTATATTTTTGAGAATATTCAATGGAATCAGTGTGTGCTGAACAATTATGACACTCATGATACTGGTATGCTCAGGAAACGATCGCAGAGTTACGGAGATGAAGAGGTGTTAGGGGGGTAAATGGGCACATCGAGGTTCGTTGGAAACAGCAAAGTTGCCCTGTAATGCAAAGGCGAGAACATTAAATTGGTTGTAGTCTAACACTACATGATTAAGAGGGGAGGGTGGTAATATGGGCTAACAGTATGCAATGCATATGAGGATTACGACATAATTAAGAAGACATGGAGGTGAGTTAATGAAGGAGGAGGAATAACAGTTCTTGACAGTGAATAGTTTACAGGAAAGAAACAACAGAAGCGCATTCAGAAAAGAAGGAAAACTAAGCTAGAGGTTCTTGAGATGATTTAGGAAATTTGCGAGACATATACAAAATAATCACATACAGATAACGGAAAACAATTCAGGCTATGGACCTTTAAGAGTTAAATGGTTCATAAGACAGAAATAAAAGAGTTAAGGGAGAAATGGAGTAGGACATAGTTTATAACAATTAAGCTCGAAAGTTGTGCATATTTTGATCCAGATAGGTGTCAAACTAAATGGTGCTGAAGGAGTACCACATGAAGCATGGTGGTTAGGCTGTGAAGAAGTGGGTGTAACATTACTGAGCTCTAAAGGAGTGGCGGGACAGAGTGTACATTTCACAGGGATTTGGTGGGGGGGTGTTGTGCATGAGTTTTATGAGTTACAACATGGAGAAGTGAAGGCTCGGAGTATAGCACAAGTGGTGAAAGGAAAGAGTAGCATGGCGATTGCAAGCGTACAGCGGCTGCGTGTGGAGTGGAGGTGGCTGCGGATTGAATCGCCAAATCCGATTCGTCTTGCGGGTGGCTGCGAGAAATGTGATTGGAAGAGAGTAAGTATATTTACAACATATATACCCCCATCTGTGCGAACGTTTCCCTCGCCCAAAGAGCAACAAATCACCAGTAAGTCACGCAACGACAAGATGCAATGGTAAGAAAAACTCATGATTTCATTAAAAGAAATGCAAGGGAACACACTTTCAAATTCCAGTTTCAACGACCACCATTCGGAGCAGTTCAAGAAAGACTGCCGATTTAGTAAAAAAAATAATAATTGAAAAGTTTCATTCAACGCGGTGCCAGAAGACGAGGGGGACAAGAGAAATAAAAGAGTGACGCCTCGGAAGATAGCTATTAATTTGTGAAACTCTTTTTCTTCATCTACTTACAGAGAGTAACGCTTTTTATTTGCTCACGGGACCTTACTACTTTAGTTATTTGCGTGAGAACTTCGTCCTCTAAAAGTACGAATGAAGATCATAAAGAACAATATCGCCCAAGTCTCAGAAATATATAAGCGTAGTGCGAACAGCTTTGAAGTCTCTCTACTAATGAGACTTAGGCCTGGACCACTTGGGCCCTGGTTATATTAATTTAGAAATCAAGCGTTGAACGCCGATAACGTCTGGCTAAATAAAACTGATTTAGGGGTAGGATATTCTATTCAGCAAAGTGAAGAGCAAAAAAACTACCGAGAATCGAGCTATTTAATGAATAATATGACCTTTTGAACATGAGATTATTCTTTATGCTCCTTTTCCTACCAGAAGTAAACGCTTTACTTGGAGGCGTCTAATACTTTTTGACAAAATTCCATGTAAAAACCACAAACTGCTTCCATATACTTCTTAGATGTCTTTAAGGAGCCCAAAAATTAATAATTAGATTTGCTCATGACTGTCACAGATTGCCACAGATGTGACGTGCGTTCAAGTTAGGCACATTCTCTTACGCATAGATTCCTATTCCAGTTTTAAGAAAAGCACTTAGCGAAACAAACCGCACTAAAAAAGAACTTATACTATTCACCGGTAACAATTAGAAGAACGGATATAAATGCGTTTAATCACGAAATATTTAACGTAGCGTCTAAAACACTGAATTAATACCGTGGTTTAAAATCAGAAAAGAGAGCGCAGATATTAGTTTTAAGTTGTAGTCCAACACCAATGAAGGGAATTCGGAGCATATGAATGGCGATTCCAAAACTGAAAGTGAAACATTTTCAAAAACACCGTACTAGCGCTGGGTATGTACACTAGAAATTTTCATTTGAGACTTGGAATTAACTGATAAGTACCTTATACTGAAATTTGTAACAGGGAGCACTTATGAGGATCACATTTCGTACCTGGCGTATTAAAACTAGTGGGAAGAGATATGGTGGTACTATGGTCAACACTTGCTGAGGCCTTACGCTGCACTTCAATATTTTCCAGCGCGCTCTCTACTCGTTCACGCCAGACTCGCTCAAGATTCTTTCATATTCCTGAAAAAGTTTATGTGAAGAAATAAAATTTACCCACGGAACGAACTTTTGAAGAAAAATGACATTACAACATTTTTCGCTTAATGTGGCTGAGCTTTAACATGAGTTACAGAAGCGCTACCGGGCAAAATCACTGGTGCAACTCGGGTCTGATGGAATTCCCAGTAAATGGCTGCCTTAAGGGCGGTAACCACACCCTTGTAAAATTACCATAAGGGTACTTCGGAAGAGGGTTATCTCTTTTACGGCACCAACGAAACGGTTCTCCTCCGGAATGAGAACAGAAATAGGGAAGAGTTCCGGAAGACACTCAGATTTTTAGGAAGTAGAGACACGTGAAAAAAACTCCTTATCATGGCGAGACGTCACTCTTTTCGTTTTTCCTTCTCCGGACCAAATAGGCCCTTTTTTCAATTTACTAAATCCCCCGTCGTCACTTGCTCAGCACGTACCCCTGCTGTTCGGTGAAGGTGACGTGGTTGCTGTCCTTGCCGTCCATCTCCGTGATGGTCACTTCGGCGTCCACATCCGTGCTCTCGCGACGTTGCTGCTTCGTTTTCTTCACCTTGCGGACTTTCCTCTCCGTCGTCGTGAACTGCATTTGAACTTCTACGTCCGCCATGGCAGAAATTTGCTTCTCTCTTTCGGAATTCGGTGTCGAGTCGGGAGCGGGAAAACTTTTTTAGGCACGCGCGCGCGCGAACTTTTTCCTATGGTTCTTTCGCAATCTCCGTTAGGGCAACCGGTAGGCGGCTCGGATACTCTTCTCGGGCGATAACGAAGTTATTCAAACGAGAGAAAAATCTGACTGGAGACTCCAAAAGCGAGACCAAAAAGGGGTTTATGTGCTTTTTTTCGACCGACACCCTCCGTGAAGAACTGGAGAGCAGTGGAGCTGCCG
>LYUA01001478.1:33418-47736 GCA_002093875.1 Calopteryx splendens
GGGGGGGGGGGGGTTAGGCCACCAGCCATTAATGACATTGATTATTATTTTTATTAAAACCTCGCACCCTTTGAAACACGGGGCTGCTCGAACTTTAGCATGCGTTTCCTGCTGTTATAATCACGAATTGTGCGAACCATCTTGTGTCATGATCAAGCACGATCTTCGGAACAATGTTTATCACACATTGGAGGACGAGGGGGAAACTGTTTAATCTCTCAAGTCAAATGACGCGGTGAATGTCGGAAGAAGAATGCCCTCAAGAGTGGAAGTATTTACTCAAATATCATTCCCATCAACTTCTAGTGAAACATAATATGAAGACACGGGTGGTGTGTGTGTCTGTACGGATTAATGATGACACTACAAAGAGTGGTGAACAGTTTTCATCATCCAAATATGCGTAGCCCCACTATCACCAGAGATTAGACCTCTTTGACTCACAGGTACACGAAACAATATCAGCATAGATAATTTTAAGCTGGATATGAGTAAAGATTGCTCGAAAAACGTGGATTACCATGGAAAACGATGGCTTTTACGAGATTCCTACGCGTTGGAACAACATTATATGTGAGGATAAGGAGAGGAATAATATGGTTCCGCGATGACTAAACGATATCGTAAAAACTGTGGTTAAAACTAGTGTTTAAATATGAATTACATAATCTCTGGTAATAACAGTTTCTCCCGAAAAACAATGTGTGCTAACCAGCTCTTATGTCGAACTCACGTTTCCAACTGAACTTCATACATCTGGACCTCTGATAATCATTTTTCATAATCTCCGCTGATAATGTTGCATCAAACAGTTAAATTTTGAGTATTTAATTTGAATAACTTTTTTTTAGGTTTGGGTATTCTCTGATTGCATTTTTTTCTACCAGGATTATGTGTGATTTGTTTTTTTAAGTTTCCCTCTAATAATTATTTGGTTTGCGTCCGGCTTAGCAGAGACTACTCTTATTGTAGTAATACCGTAATAGTTTTCAGTGATCCGACAACAGTTGAGGGGATTCTCCAGCTATGCATTCACACAAAAGGAAATAGTACATTAAACTTAAAAAAAAAACTTTTTTTGAAGCCGGGATGAGAACCCGCGATCTTCGGGATCGCGTGTAAAGGGTCCATCGAGGGCAAACAGACCTCCAATGGAATTTTGGACCATGGGCAGGAATTTACACGAATATTCGTTTCCCCATTTTGCATGCATTACACCGACGTCAAGCGGTGCATGAGATTGCGACCTGGGGTGACGCAATGCGCTTTTGAGTTGTTCGTCCGTCCGGCATGCGAATGCGACGCAGAGCTACGCGGTGCGCGTGACGAAATTAATCTCGTGGGTGCGAAATGATACTACAAGCTAGGACGCCGATGACAGATATCAGCTGACATTGCCGGATCTATTTCTCCCTTTAACGGCCGAAGGATAGAGCCCAGGAAGCACGACTTCAAAAATGCATCAACTTCCTCCTTATGATTGATGAACGGTGCTGATTTAGATTTCGTGACAAGTGAGTGCTCGTAAATGTTTCCTGCCAAGCCAATCCTGCCCCACGCTGGAGAGCGTAGGAAGCGTATTCGCCGAGATCACTAAGATTCTGCAAAAATATAGTTCAAAGTACCACCTGACCTCGTTCTCCTTAGGTTTACAAGGATTTAAGCCACAGGTATCGTGCGTGCGAGACATCGACTGCGATGTGCGACGTTGTGATTTCCAGTGTAGGTATATACGATATAGCTCATTACTAATATAATGACCCTCGGCACAAACACTAATCGCGGCGTTGAGGATACGTAGCAGGTATATCGAGAATTATCGATGCATCTATGAATAAAAATAACTTATGCACACTACATGTACCGACATAATCGCCATAAGCTGAGACGGGGAAGTACAAATCATCATGCCGAAAAAAATCGCCAACTTGCAAAGCCTTAAATCAATACTAAATAAGTGCATACGATATAATATCGCATATCGAAGCAAATGCGAGTGGTCCATTAACATCTCAAAGTGCCAATGTACCAACGGTGGGGCACTTCGAAGCTCAAAATCGAACGCTGCCGCGCAAGGCCCATCAGTGATACCTACACCACAGAAAAGGACACCACTGAGATTCAAAGGGAAAGAATATTTACGCACAAATGCTTGCTCGTTGGAAAGTTTTGATCCCTTTCAACCCGGTTTACTTTTCCTCCCTCGCAAACGACCCATTAAAGTTTACATATAATTAGAAACTCTCCCGAATTACTTACGGGAGCGAAGCCATTTTTTAGAATTCCCCGTTCCGACAATAGGACAAAGGGAAACGCCTAACCGACCTGTTATTTTGTCTCTTAAACTTAGAAAATAAAAAGAAAAAGAGGGTAAATAAATCGGAAATTAGAGGGAAAGGAACCCTTTAAGAGGATGGAGCCACTGAATATTACCAGAGTGGATCAGCTTGAAAATTACCATGGTGATTTTCGCGATCTCTGAATATTACTGTAATTTTCGGTAATAGTGAGACACACAGTTACACATTAGACAAAGTTTTTCCTAACAACTTTCGACATTTTTCGTTTTACTTGCGATTCATGAAAACAACTTGTTTCATGTTATTTACTATTTGTACATATCATATACAGATTGAGCAAAACCACTTTTCAATGTCCAATGTCCAAATTTTCTCCCAAAAGAGAAACGAACTGACTTTGTTATCTCCACTTTTTTTTCGTTTTTAATATTTTTGATGTATTTCTGCAGAATTACTGAGAGGTTGATTACAGGTGGATGTCTTGTCTTCGTTATAATTGGATTTCCGATGCACGCCAGTTGAGGAATTATGCGCATAAAAATTGAAACTTACGCCAATTTTCGCAACTCACCGTAATCTGTCGGTAATTTACCCCAAATGAAAAAAAATAAGGCAATTAACCATCCGTGCGTGTTCCTCAAGGGTGTGCGACGTCTTCCTCCCGTGCTCTTCGAACACCCCCTCCTCACCGGTACCTCCCGAGTTTTCATTCCCTCCCTCCCCCCATACCCTTCCGCCCCGCCGAGCTCCCCCCTCCCCCTTCCACTCGTCGATTTGGCCAGCGGACGTGGCAACCTGCCCCGATTCGTCTTTCATCGTTTCCAGATTCGCACGAGCCGAAGTTAAGGGGAGCGGGAAGTGGGGGTCGGGGGGGAAGGGGGGCAGAGGAGAGGAGTCGAGGGGCGTAGGATTAAAGGAAAGGGACCGAGTCTTCTTCCCTCCACCGACCGCCGAGAGCAGGAAAAACACGCAGAGAAGTATGAGAAAAAATTTAAGGTGTAGGTACTTGTTTTCATCATTTGGGTTGGGTAAATAGGATCTTTTATACTATTCAATCAAATTAATAATTTACTACAACTTTTTCGGCGGAAGGTGAAAGTTTCTCTTCGAATGTTCATAGATAAAATAAAAAAACTGCCCCGTTCAATACACAGTATTTTAATTAGAAATAAATAAGTGCAATTTGTATATATATATATATATATATATATACAAATAAAAAATATATATATGACTCTTCCCTCCCCAGTTCACTTCCATCAGCCAATCCAATCCTTATCACCATCCTTCTCACTCCCTTCTCCCCCCTCTCCCTAAACTATGTAGGTACCTATAAAAGCGCACTTGTACCTGCCTTCCTTTACCCGATCATGGTGTTTCATATCGAAACCTAGGTCGTGCGTTAAAGATATAATTGTGGATAATTTCACTTATTCATCTTCATTTTAAATGTTTGAATTCCACTCCACATCGCCCGAATCTTCGAAATTTACGTAGGTACACTGCACAGAATCTTGATCCCATCCTCTGATCACTCTCCTTTATAAATTACTGCTAAATAATTGTAACACAGGTATATCAAGAAAAAAAATTTATTTTTCTTACATTGGTTCTCTAAGTTTTACTGACATAAAGGACCATCATTTGCATTTAATTTCATCCTGTAAAATGCATTGACAGGAAGAACTACCATTCTAACTAAGTATTCTATTTAGTGATGGAATGTGATTCACACTATGATGTGTTCATAATATTTGTCCCTTGAATGAAACTTAATTTTTATTTTTCAAATATCCTGGAACCTCGACTTTAAAAAGAACGAAAGAATCCGTGGTAAAATATATTCTGTCAGCTTTCGTTGTTATACTTATGGTTCATACTTCGTTTGAGCCGAGGTGAATCAAGTTGTTGGTTTTTGAAAACGAAACACAAGTAGGAACTCATGAAGAACCAATCTACCAAAATTCATGGCAATTGTGATTCTGTACGAGACCGCAAAGCTATTGAGTCGGTTTCATAATGGTTCCTAATGCGTCACAGAGTAGGTGTGTAGGTTCTGATTACTAAGAAAATACACAAATTTTCAGGGTGATATCAAGGCTAAGGCTCCTCTCTTGAGATCAACTCAATATTATATTTTATCAGAGCCAATCGATTTAAACTTATGTATGTTGCACAGTTACTGCAAATGCTAGTGACCTTGCATACCCTATAATTACTCATAGTAGCCATGTCAAAGTCTCGGGACGACTGAAGACATGATGGGTGGCGTAGGCCGTGTGCGATCGGCCCATCAAAAGACGGTCATGACAATGTTTCATGACTATTGTTACCATGAAACGTGGGTGTTCATGGCAAGGATCAGGAGATGGACTAAATTGTTGCGAGAAGAATGGATGTCCTGTATGCGTGAGAGTGAAACGGATCCCAAATGGTGTGATGCTGTTCAAATTGATGGAAATGGTTTTTGACTAGGAGCTTACGGTAGTTTACGCGGTGGTAGCAGCTTAGGCTTGTTTCTGAATCAGAGGGCTGAGATTCTAATATTAGGAAATCTGAACTAGTGGCCTCTAGATTGCCACAGGTTCAAATCAAAATTGGCATTCGCAGGAGAGTTGTGGTTGTAACCTGTAATAATGCCCCAGCCCATGGCGAGAGTGAAAGCGTGAAAGACGAGATTCGGGAAAAGATCGAGAGAAGTTTTGAATGAGTACGACCTCTCGGGGAAAGAATGAAATCATCAGGAGTTGTTAATTGTTCCATCCGTGTCGCAAGACAAAAGAAAATATTTCATGATTTATTATTTTTTTTCATGCTGAATTACGATGATTGAAAAAATAAATAAAATTGAAGAGGAAGGGTTGGGAGACGAGAAGAGGAATAGAAGAGCGCCGAAAAGCGCGGATGTGTTCGCATCGCAGATATATTGTTTACACGACTAGACCCCGACGCGGCAGAGAGCGGAGACAGTCCGCCTCCGGAGAATCGGCCCTTGGGAGCGAGTGGCCGAGGAAGGCGTGGGAGTGTTTTTTGGGGGGGAGGGATGGGTGGGGACCTTCCTCCGCCGGATGCCTCCCGCGACGGGATGGTAGCACTTAAAAGACAGGGAGGCGCAAACGATGCCGTAAATCCGGAGGGCGGTCCTAATTAAGGAACATCAACGGCATTCCCGTCACGGAGAGCGTGTTTGCGTGCGCTGGCGAATGCATATAAATAAATGACTTAATTTATCACGGCTACCAACTCAAACTCGGGCCGACGAATTTATTCCCGCGCCGTCCCGGGCTCAATTAATATTTTGGTTGGGCTGAAGGGTATCGCGCACTCAAAAGGGTATTTATTGGGTTTTTAGGGTTCTAAATCTCATCGGCGGGACGAGAGGAAATGAGGCAAAGCTTCTGTTTTCTTTTCACCCCCCTCCTGGTGGGCGGGACGTCGCTAAGACTTGTAACCGTAGCCCTCTCGACAATGTCGGATTCGCGTGTTAAACAGAATTACCAGCTTCCCAACTTGCTTTTATTTCCTCAGGACGCGACCCGAACACGATTTTCTTTTTTTCAACTGGGAACTCTGCAGCGGAAAAACCTGTCTCATTGCGACCCACGAGAGGCGAAAGTGCAGACGGCCTTTATTTATGTAATTTTTTCTGACTATTTCCGATCCTGGCCTCAATAATCACAGTTCGCCCCCCGCACCAAGACCCGAGGTCTATTTATATTAGTCATCGCGATTGTATGCGCCGTTGGCACAGCAATTAATCTTTCATCACGAGGGAGAGAGAAAGCATTTTTTTCAGCGCATGAGCAAAACAGCCGAAAACATAAATACCTGCAGAAGCATCTGGAATGTTTTCGCATGTTTCAGCAACATTCGCAGAATGTTTTTCATTGCCCCTTAACGTGTAACCATTTTTACTCATTCTATGGGAGATTCGGTCGAAATCCCGAAGCTTACAGGTCTCAGATTCGATTCCAGTCCCAGATTAGGAAATAGCTAACTTTTTGAATTCATAAATATTTAGCATTATTTATTTTAATGGAGAGGTCGGTGTGCTGATGGGCTAAATTCTCTCCAAACTAAAATCAGTTTCGACTATAAAGACATCTAACTAAATTTTTCGTTGACATCAAATTGAAAAACAAAATAATTTTATTAACATTTTATATGTTATAAACTTATTTTTGTATTATACATACACGTTTTACTTAGATTTAAAATGTAATAAATATATATATATATTTTTTAATTCAAATTTATTTGATTTTTTAACAAATCTAAATTGATTTATCGTGAAAATTAGGGACTTCTGTACGAATGGAAAATTCTAATTTGTTTAAAATAATTTCAACGCAGTTTTTAAATGTCCCGAGGCATTGGAAACGGATAACACAGAATCAGAGCCCCCAGCAAAGGTTTTGATAACTAGTAGCGACCCCAGACGACGGACCATCTTTTGCTCTGAGGGTTTGAATGGACGGCGATATGGAAATAAGGTGATGATCGCCGCTCACACTAAAAGATATTATCAGTTCAGTTTGTAAACTGACACCAAGAATGTACTAGACGTTGCATAGATGCACTTATTTATATTGCAGATGACAGATGGAGAGATATTATCAGGTAATAGAAATACCCCTCGCCGTCTTTCTCCATGCACGCCACCCAGAATGCCAAGGTTCATATCCCGGTGGTGGCAAGGTTTTTTTTCCAGTTGCAACCCGATCCCCAGTTGGATGCTATGTGGAGAGCACTTAACGCATCTACTCCGTCCGTCGGATGAGACGTTAAACTCTGTGACCCCATGGCGTCTTTCGTTAAGTATAGGCAAAAACCGATGCTGGATTTCTCTCCACCCTTCTTCCATTCCCTGAAATACCTTTCTACCTCGTTACCCACCTATCCCTACTGGTGCAAATGACCTCATCTGTCGGTCGCCTTCCATGATAACTACTAATACTCTCTATGTACGCCGTCATAGACGCCAGGGACTCTTCCTTCCGCCCTTCTCACCTCTAATCCAGTGTTTTCCAAGCTGAGGGTCTCCACAATGCAAGGCGGGGCGAAAGACCCACACTAATTGTTGCTCGTTTTTTAAATCTAATTTGCGGCTGAGCTCTAAACACGACCTGAATGTGCCACCATGGAAAACTCTTAAAGATCAGTTTCCCAATCCCTAAACAGGGCCGAGGGATCCAGCGCCCTCCTGTCCTACGTGGACGAAAAAATTGATTTTCGTAGGAATCGAAACATGGCATATAAATCCTGAAATTTTCACCATTCGGGAAATCTTGGGTAAAAAGCAATCGCAAGTGAATCGGCGTAACTTGCTCATTCAAATGAGGAGACAGGTTGCGTTAGCGATTAGCTTAATTAGTTCTGTCTAATGCGCACCGCTATCGTGACCGCGAGGGGGAAAATGATTCTTCGTGTCGACTGGGTGATAGTCAATTTCCTTTGCCTTCCCCACTATTGTATCGCCTACGAATGCGATGTGAGTTTCAACTATTCTCTCGGCGTTAGGACGATAAAATTACGATTCAAATCAACCGTGTTAGGCACGACGTGGTGGAACGGCATGGCGTAAAATTAATTTCAAACACACACATGGTTCTGTTCACCTATTTGTTCTCTGCAATCACAACGGGAGATTCAACATCACCCGGGCTCCATCAACAACAACTTAAAGAGTTAATAGCACTAACCGACTAAGTTGTGCGTGGGTACAGCTTAGCGACACACCAGTCTTTCATCAACACTTTGCACCCTATGATGACGGCTAGGTCGTGGAACGCGCCTTGCAATCGTGAAGTGAACAGAACCACCCGTGTTTTCATCCGTCTGATATTGTTAATTTTTTCGGCTGGGGAAGTCGTGCACGAAATTTTCGTGCGTCAAGTGGTTACGGTTTAGGTTTCCTTTCGGATGATCTCGTGACGCTTTTCGGTCTTTCACAATTTTTTTTACGAATCGGGACGTGGTCTTGTAATTTCGAATTAAAATTCACCAATCAAATGCTTCGACCCTCGGGATCCCGTTCCCTGAGCACCCCTGCGCGACCACGAGGGCGCGTTTAGGAGGAATATCCGTACAACAACCCGTACTCAAGATGCTGCACGTTTCACTCCCTTCCTTCCCTTTCTTACAGATCCACTGTTCTCTCTCGTCCCCTCCCCACACTCCTCTCCCCTCCGGAACTCATCATATCCCCCCCTACTCGAATGCTCCCTTCCTCCTCCCGGCACTCTCTCTCTCTCTCTTTCTTCGCGGTTGGGTAGATGGATGATGTCTGGCCGCTAAACCGCTGTCACTTCACCCTGCCTCAAATTTTTTGCTTAATTTAGTCCCGCACTCCGGAGCGCGACAATCTTCCGGCTAACATTTGTCTTTGGGGACTGCTGTTCATGGTCCTCTCCCTCCACCCACCATTTCTTCCGACCTCCCCAGCCCCCCTCCCCCTCCCCTCTGCGAACCCCTCGCGTCAATGGACCCGCGACGACGACTTATTACGGAATATATTCGTAAGTACGAAGGCGTAACGGACGCATTCCTCACGGCGGCGGCGGTGGCCTCGGAAGTGACCTGAGCTTCGCTCGCGAAACGTTTTAGTTCGATGCGTGACGAGTGAAATGGTGTCCACTGTTGTCGCGCTCCTACGTAAACAAGTGATCTCTTGTGGAGAGAGGGGCAAGCCTCCACAATAACTAAATTTTGACGTCGCAGCCTCGACGATTCTCGATTCTTGAGAATAAAATCCAAGGTTCATCAAGATCATGACGCCAAATTTCGTCATTGTCTAGGCTAGATCTTTCACAGTCCTTCCTGAATAACACCCCTGTGATCATCTAGTCAAAGGCCTATTAATCAACTCGTTGTTAGGCGACTGTCACATGGCGCATTATATTCAACCGCTGGAAATATTTTGGTATGCCATTACGTATTTCTTTCTGAAAACTTGAACGCACCACAGTCATTTTCTAGACGACCCTGGTCCCAATGCTGAACTTTCTATAAATTGGTATGAACGTGGATGGTATATTTCATCGGATAAATAGATACGCCAAATGGTAAAATTACGTGATGTTTTTATTCAAAAGATATTGGCAGAGGTTCTAGTTCGGTGGTTAACGCGTTTTATTAAATGCAAGAAGCCTATTAATCTAGTAAAGCATGGCCTCAACCAAGAGATTTGACTATTAATGCTCTATCGTTTTTAGAAATATGCGAGAGTATAAAATTATATTTGATGTCATTGAAGTTGATTTGAATAGACATGATCGGCATAGCTTTTGAGACACTATTACTGCCAAATATTAAAATAGGAGCGCTCCAATTTTTAAATACAATAAAAATCTAAAATACAGAGGAAAGGCAGGAGAAATTATACACGTTACTTCGCGTTATAAGTACCGACCTCATCACTCTCGATAGTCAGTTTAGAATATTACCCTTCTGAAAATATTATCGACAGTAATTACAGAGAATACGGCGAGTAATTCCATTTTTGTTTGACTACCCATTATGAACAATCCCCCACGCTCCGTTGATGATGTGAAGTGAACTGCTTGATTTGATTGCAACGGTGCAGCCCGAGGGGCCCATTAATCCAGGATGGGCTGAGCTTACCCTGTTATCAGCCAGGGGAACTACTTTTAGTCGTAATATATTGTGAAATGCCGTTGGTGACTTCATGAATACTCACGGAATGGAATAGGGTTAGAGCGACGTAACGTGCACTGGATAAATTGACATTTTCTCACAAAACGTGCGCCAGGAACAATTCCGGTACGGGCCCGTGTGGGAAAACTAGGCTGTCTTCTCTCCCTGCTTAACTCAAGCGTGTGGTCGCAGCGGGAGAAATGCAGAGGGATACATCGTAATCAGTACGATAATGAAACGCCGAGAGACTTGGCAATTGATTACACCCAATTTCAAGTTTTTTTCGTTATAACAATTTATTGATTTTTCTTAGATAAATGTTCATTTTTGTACGCATTATTGGAAAATATCTCGAAACCAACGTGTGAGAGCTCTAGGAATTTTGATTTCCTGCTCCAGTAAGAATGGAATCATAAATATTTCTTCATTACACTCTCAGGGTGAGTATACAATTTTTAAAACTTCCGAGAATTTTAACTATTAAAATTTCATGCTGTAAATAATGAGAGCCACATCGGCCACCCACAACGAAAGAAAACGATTGCAGTTTATTTGCTGTAGACGTTGGCACTATGACTCACTTTGACTCCCGTGTCACAATAATGAATTGTATATCCTCTAAAGCCACGATGTTTGGAGTAAGTTATTCTACGTTTTTACATTTCGAACCGAGCGATTTTTTTGCGTAAAATTTCGAGGAAGTACTTTTCACATTTTTTTGTTTTTCGAAAATAAAATACTCGTCGAGCTTTAGCGAATTATTATTCATAAAACAATTTTTAGGGGTAAATTAAATAATATTTTTATAAAAAGTTTCCGATTTAGACATTATCGCGTACTTACACTCGGTTGTTTATTATATCAATGAATATGTAATCATTATGTGGAGACTAAGCGCGAAATAAGGACTTCATGTTATTACGGTTATGATACAAAGTTTTTTGCCATAAAATTTCGACCCTGGTTTAGGTTCGAATTAAGTAAAATGTGCTAGGTTGTGACACGAGAATATTTTTCGTCTCTGAGGTGAATTTTCAACGCTGCCATTTTTCTAGTAAAATCCAACGAACTACGTACTTGCAATTAAAATAAGTCTATCAGAAAATTCCTTCGCTGTGCAACTGTTTCCAAATGTGAATGCTTTTCCCCATTATTCAGAGGACGGATAGTTTAAAGTACATCAGTGATGACTAGCTAAATAATAAATAAACCTATCAGTTATGAATTACTTGGATTTGGAAGATCAATACTGCTGAAGCAATCGAAGTTAAGACTTGATTTTCTTATAGACTTGTTTAAAAAAATAGGAATGTATCGCTGTTTAAAAAAATAGGAAATGGAAAATGTATTACCTTAGGTAGGTGAATAGTTTCATTTTTTCGACCTAACACCATTTATCTATTTTTCATGAACTTGCACTTAATTTTCCAAGAAATATTACTCTATCATTTTCCAACCCAATAGCATTTTTTTATTCCTTTCTCTCCTCTCCAGTGGCGTGGAGGTGCTGAACCACCTACAACTCGGTGCCACGGCCGCACACCAACAGCAGCACCAGAGGGACCAGAGAGGACTGCTGCGAGGAAGCGCACACCATGGTGCGTGCACTAAAACCTAGGATAAAGAATATTGGATATCTTCCGGAGATTCAATTTTCCTCAGCCGGGGGGAGGAATCTTTATCAAATTAGGTGCTATGCCACAAATAATTCTATTAATTTCTTGACTGGGCAAACCTGAATACTATTCTTGGTACCCAAAGTTAGGTCACCGTCGCAAAAGGCTAGTGCTACGAAATCTTCCAATTATTAAAAAATTCTTATTCTTTAATCCAGTGAGTTCGAATTTCAAGTCAAAATTCAGTGGTCACACAATTGGCTATGCAAGGGATAGAGATTAACTTTTCAAACTTTTTCTTGCCAAGCCTTATGTTAATACATGAATTAAGTTTTGTGGTTTTTGACAGCAATTATAACCTTAAAGTGACGGTGAAAGGCATCATCATATCGGAGGGGTCGTGGGATGACGGGCGACAGTGAAAACACGATGGCGCGACCAGTGGAAAATAATCTAAATATATTGCACGACCTCTAAGTGTAGAAAATAATTCAAGAAACTCCGCTCGAGTGTTATTATTCTAGGTGATATGTATATGAGTAAATATAGTAAGTAGGAGGACCCTAGGTTGGCCACCGCATTCAGTATTCCCTTAGTTCATAAGGAAAGAAAAAAAGAGTATCATTTCGAATATGAGGAAAATATAATTTGCAAGCCATGTATATACGTTAGCCGGCCGGGTTAGCCTGGTGGACTTGTGCTTGTCTGCTAACCCAAAGGGTGGCGGGTTCGAGTTCCGCCTCGGGTATGAACATCTGTAATTATATTATGAAAAATATATATTATAAAATATATATTATGAAATATAAAACTATATATATATATATATATATAGACAAAGGAAAGGTAGGGGGTGAATGAAGTTACTATCTCCCATTCCCCATGACTTGTGAAATATTGTTTTCTAACCTTGAAAATGACACTTTTGGGTTATCGGAACCTGGGTCAGTAAATTAAAATAATTCTGTGGATTAAACTGTGGTGTTTTTTCCTTGCTGAACCATGAAAAATTCCATCGAACTGACGCCTGAAGATATTAGGAGTATTTCTTTTGAATAGGTAGTTTATTTATGATCCAAATAAAAAAAAACGTTTTAAAAAATCATCGGGGAGTCGACATTTCACCCATAATGCACTCGGGTTCTCCATGGGACGAACTTGGTCACGATGGTAGTTATTGCTATCTGGAGATTGTGCAGTGAAATATTGGAGTAGTGGAAATCAAGCCCTTTTAATAAAGTTAAAAAGGAATCAATTTACGTGTACAAATCCCACCTTTTCATTGATATCCGAACTCGAAACATCCAGACCGAAGTGACACCAGGGCGCTCAGATTCCTCAGGTCGCCCGTCTATCTGGAGAGCTTCACCATTCGTCTTCCCACGCCCAGTTCCTTCCCGCAGACCATTCGTCATCCCGAGGAACGTGAACTAGGGCGAGACAGATGCCCATGGGACGGCCACATGGGAAAGGTAAGGGGTGTGGAGACGGCAGAGCGCGTCCATTTTTCACGGAGAGATTCCGTTAATCACTGGAAACAAGAATATGCTCCTCGAAGACAGAGAGGTGGACTCGAATTTCGTGATAGTGAGTATATTTGAGCCAAATATGGCAACATGAGCTATAATTTTTGCCTACGCGGAAGATTTGCGATTGGATCCGTTATATTGAACTGTTTGCTAAGCCTTTTGGTGAATTTTTGCAACCGCCTCATTCTTGTGAAACTCCCATGATTATGAACAGGAAGGTGCAGTGGATTTAAAAAAATGTACCGGTACCGGGACGGTCGCTACCGTCGAATAGGCGATGTCTTATCTGATAAGTCGGGTGGGATGCCGTCAGCACAATGTAACCGGTGGTCAAACTTTTCCTATATTTCGTTTATTCTGATTCTCAAAATTTTTTCCGTTGCAAAGTTTGAAAAATGAAGTGATTTTTAACGGCTAGAGAAAAAAAGTGTTCAATGGTCGTTAATCAATCCTCGGTGACGGTGGATTTCACTCTGGATTTTTTTTCGGTTCTCCCGTAGCAATGTCGTATGGGGCATACTCACTCGCCTTACTTCCATGAGAGCCAAAATATCATTAGTGATAGGTGAGGGAGTGAGTCACACGAGAGTAGGATAGCCTCGTCCCCGGGTTCCTCAAAAATCCGCGTGACTCTGGGCACGCATATTATCAAGCGACAATGCTAACTGCAGCACCCATAATAGAATTATAACTTTTAAACGGTACGTCTATTTTTAATGTACACTTGAGCCCTCGGGAGAGAAATATTTTTTAATTAAAAAATACTTTGGTAGATGAGCGAGTGTTTTGGTGAATTTCTCTATCGATAGGTAAGAAACTTAGGGGTTCTTCGATTACTGGTATCGGGTACTTCGGGCTGGGAAAGAATCTGGGAGAAGGGAGAAAGGGGGACAGAAACCCTGCGTCAAAGAGGTTTCTGAATAGGAAGAGCATGGGGAAAATATGAAGCGTACAGTACTTTGAGTTCGCTTTCCACGACTACAAAGTAAGGAGGATGTTTAAGTTTTAAAATCTCAATTCATACTTAGGAGCCCACTACATGACCGGCTTGAGAATCTAATAACCTATATAGAAAGTCTAGTCTTGGGAAAACGTATTCTCCTTATAATGTTGCATTTTAGAAACATTTTAAGTAATTCTGCTCAAAGAAAAATTTATTTTCATCTAACGCAATCTCTCTTCAAACACGGATAAGATTGCTTAAGAGCTTTGTATGG
>LYUA01001479.1:30675-42578 GCA_002093875.1 Calopteryx splendens
CTCAGCACTCCCCGCATCCACTTTTCCTGCCTTCTTCGGATTTCTCCCAAGAGCTTTCTCTCCTTCCCTTACATGCCCAAAACCTCTTCGTTCGGTTTATTTTCCGTCCATTTCACTATTTTCATACTTTTCCACACCCACAAGCCTTCAACCTACGCTTGAGTTATTAGCCTGCAAACTCATGCAGTTTAAATATACCAGTAAATTTTAAGTATGACCTTCTTTACGGGTTTTTATAATTAGCATTTTGTTCTTGGGGTTAGAAATGCATGATTGGGGTGTATGCGAAATAGTTGGCCAAGAAAAGGGCAGCATGGAAGCAGTTAGTTTTAGAAAGTTCCCTGTCATTACCTAGCACTTCGGCTTTAATGACATTGCCAACCCCGAAAGGGAGTGTCAAAAACGGGATGCAGGAATGAATTTGGATTTTTATTTTATTGAATGTTACTTATTCGATGGCCTTTAATAGAAAGAGTATCGAAACATGTCTCGGAAGAATAGAAATAGCCTCCATCAATACCAATAAAATAATAAACCGAATCCATTTGAACTATATTCATATTCAATGGATATTATTGGTGATGGTTAGAGAAATTATTATTTGAATCTGTGAGGACGCATAACTTTTTATTGACAATTAAAATCGTATAACATACTAACATTGAATTTTAAATGAAAGTTGAACAAAATAAGGCGCCTAATTAGCAAACGACTTAGGTTTAAAATGAAATGGAGAAAATTTTCTTATGTAAAATGATTATTAATCTAATAAATAAAATTACTAAGTATAGTCCACTTAAGTTTTATTGTTCAATAAATCGACCTATGTCGTGTAATTAATGAAAATACTTTTTTGGGCTTTAATAAGTTAATTCGTTTCTAACTTGATTGAGAAATTCCACAAAGTCAAGCAATTATTAGTTTTAACTATTATTTAACTAATATGGATGTGATATAAGAATTATTAAATAGTCTTCGTCTCATTTCTTTCGCTCACTTTCTTATATTAAATCCTGAGTATATATCTTTTAAATTAAGGGAACTTATAAGTAGTTTCAGAGGAACTGATCTTCAACTATGAAGCTGAGATTCAGATATAAAAGCTGCAACTGGAGTGCATTCTGACATTTTTTTAGGCTTGCTTTGTGAGCTGTAGATATTTCATCTGTGCAAATTCATTCACCTACACTATAGGCGTGCTAAAGATCACCATGTACATCATTTTCTTCATCGTTTAAAATCAATCGCAATTAATAAAGAGAATTTTTTTTGTTAATTTTAAATCTGTTGTAATTTCTAAATAATAACAGTCTTATTCAGAAACTGTACACCACCCTGGTATATTAGGTGCTATTTCCTGAATTAATCTCAAATTTAATTTTTGGAGGACTCCCATACATTCATTTGAAGAGGATTTGAAGTATATCTGGTCAGTAAATCTATCATAGTGAATATTATATAAGCATCAACTGCCATTCCAAGTTTTATATTACATTTGATTTGATATATTGCCTTTTTTTGGAAATGTTAGACGGAATGACTCTTGAACAGACATATGTCGATACCAGTCCGATGAGGCAGGATTACAGCATAAAAACGCTGAAGTAAGAGAAGAGAATATAGAAGACAGAAGATTCGCTTGCTTGATAGCAAATGTTTTTGCTTTTCGTTTGTTAGGGAAGGTGCAAATCGAGAAAAATATCATAAAGCTAAGTCCAGAATTACGCACAACCGAAAGAACCCGTAAAATGCTGGCCAAAATTCGTATTTTATTTTTTTTGTTATTTAAACCGTATTTTATGAGTAACCCATATGCTATTGGGTTCCTAATTTAGATTTTAAAATTGCTGAGCGTTTAAAACAATCAGAGGCCGCACTGAAGACAAAATGGTGTAAGCTGCATGCCAATTAAAAAAATATTAAGGAAGAACCATCCATAAAACTATGATTGCATTTTTCAAAACCGGCGATATTCTTTTTTCGTATTATATGTTGAGACTGGAAATAAATGAATGGCATCTGTGCGGAAATTATGCAAACATTTTCATTCGGATTGAAATATTATTGTAACATTAACCAAATGCAGAAATTCGGTAAAAGTGAAGTAAATTCAACTTTATTGCACAACCCATTGCATTAATACAGAAAGAGATGAAAACCTACAAATGTGTATGCTAATAGTCCTTAACCATATATTCATTATTGTTCCTATCTATTTCCAGTGAAAGGTGAATCATATATACGTATGAGTGTAATGTTTTGTTTTTTCTGTGTTTTCCTGTCGTGTTCTGTCTCGAAGTCGTCTTATATAATTATTTATTGGTATATTATTATTTTAATGTAATTGTTTGCGTTGACGCATTTTGAAGATCTAATTGTTTTCAGGAAAATAGTAATAGGTACTGTAATGTGGTTGAATAATTGGGTATCAGGTTTCCACGCAGAAGAACAGAAAATGCTTAATTCAGTAGCCGGGAACTTTCACAACTCCTTCGCCACTGTCCAACTGGTGGACGAGGTGATGTATCCTTTTAAAATGTAACCGTTTAAAGGGGATGAAGCATCCACAGGCAAGACCAATTAATACCTACTTTGATGCATAAACTTACGCGCAAATGAAGGCATTAAATGTGCCTGCGGTGCGAAAATAATCCAGGGTATACAAATTTAGCTATCGAATTTCATTGAAATTAAATGTTCTACTTTCTAATCAATGCCTGTTATTGATCTGATATTTCGCTTACCTAATGAAAACGCATCAATATTTTTTTCCAAATAAATATTTATTTCACAACCCAGGTATCGACATTCAACGTCATCATCAGGTAGATGAAACTTTTCATTTACCCTCTATAACGAATCTTTCCTTGGTGATATATTAGAAGGTTTGGGATTTGTTCGTTCCGGGTCTGAGTGTAAATTATTTTATTCCCAAGTTAAACTTTCTCTCGCTCTTATAGTTTTCATTGCAAAATTAAAAAAAAATCAGATATTCTCAATCAAGGAGCTGGCTTTTTCAATTGAGTCAATGGAGACCTTAAGTTAAAAATGTTTTTCTCTGCAATCCCTGTGTAATTCCTTCCTAAGGATAAACAAATGCCTTCTTAGACTGTAGCAATATTTGCATTTTGATAAGCAAACTTATTTCGATTTCAGGCTACATTGCGACGCCCGAAAGAGTCTTTCCACAATCCATATTTTAGAATATTTTTTTCACCTACGTCCACACAGTATTCATCTCATTCATCCTGAATGAGCGCATGGCTAAAGCACTTAGTTCTCCTAAGCATAAAAAAACCATTTTCTTAATTTTATCCAGTAAAAAAGTTGGACAGATAATTGTTTGGTCTTGAATTCATTCTCTGAAACGGATATATTTCGTGAAGGATCCGGGGGAGGGAGGATATTAAGACCCTCAGAGAGGTAATTCAATACGCGTTTCAAATCAACTCTTGGGAAGGGCTAACGAAAAACAAGAAACCGGGTCGAAATGAAATTGTATGGGAGCGAGGGAGTCCAAAAGCCAGGGCAGCCAAGTTAGAACCGAATAAGAAATGGCAATCGCGATGGGATCATACCTACCTGCTCGAGAGGGAATGGATGACTCTCCGCATTAATATGAAAGCGGGGGCGCCAGCCAGGAATTCCAACCGTCGGAATTTAGTGGAGAGGATTATTGGTGAGGGAGAGGTTGTCGAGGGTGAAACACATTACATGCGTCAGTCCAAAAAAAAAAGTTCTGCGACTCGTGAAGAATCCGTAATAGCTTCCTCTCTTGGAATTGAATACGCTGCTAATATTTCCGTCGCCGTCTAAAAAGGGTCTCCGCGGACTGTCAGACGACGAAATCAGCTTCGTATTGAAACTGTCCTCTTTCCTCCCCGTAAGCCTCGCCCATTCCTGCCACCACACACAAAATCTCTCCCTCACCGCCGCCTCATCATTTCATTCTTCGAGCACTCAAGCCGAATGCCATGGCGACCGGATTCCTCCCCTCCCCCCCATCCTCCCCTCGCGTTCCCTTTCTCCCACTCTCTCTCTTCCCCCCTCCAACAATTCCATTCCCCCCCTCTCTCCTTCCCACTTCTTCCATTTCTATCGAGTCACCGCCACTACAGGCTGCTCCGGAAAAAGGGTGAGGGAGCGAAGGGGGTGGCCCCGACAATGGCGGCGAAATTCCATTGTTGCCGGAAGTCCAGACGGGACAATCAAAGTGTGTGCAAGGGCGTCACAAAAAGATTTATTTCCCGTGGTAAAAAACGTTTCATGGAACGAAATCGAAGTTTTTTTTTCGAGCCGAGCTTAATTTTTTTCTTCTCTCGTGTGGCGGCAATCCACTTTTTTATGCCTCCCGTGCTCAAATAATATTACAATGGTGATAATTTTTATTCATCGTTCGAGTTATACCCGGTGAAGGAAAAAGTGGTGGAGGGATTAGGTGAGATATAGTCTCAGCGAGGCTCACAAGGCATTTTAAATGAAGGAGGTACCTGTAGCAATTATTTTAAATTTTATAGAACTGCGATCCGCTTAATGCAATGCTGTATCGTGACGTTTCTGTTAATATGGTAAAATATTTTTGCAATAAGTACGCGGAACACCAGAAACCATGTGCATTAATAACTTTTTACTTGTAGTAACTAATAAAACACCTTCTGCAGGGAAGCTTAGTTTAAACATTAAAAAAAATAATCAACCCCAGATGATAGCACGGTTCTGGTGAATACATTTCATAGCTATGCATAAATATAAATGGATCATGTTGATTTAACGTTGGACTATTTTAATAATGCAATTTTAATGGTATTTCGGGAAGAGTTTAAGTATTCAACTTGCTAGTAAAAGCACTTTGTGACTTCCACAACAAATTTATTGTTTGGCGACCGGTTTCGGCTGTCACACCATCATCAGGTACTTACAAAAAGGTTATTAAAGCTTTGTTTTTTGATTTAATTTCTACTGCGAGTGTGGCGCAAAAAATGACGCTATATCTTAGGTTATCAGTCACAATAAATTTCTTGTGGAAATCACAAAGTGCTTTTACTAATATGACGTCCTTCCACTACATTAAAGCTTTCTTAAGCATTAAGTCTTTTGATTTATTCAACTTGCATTGGATTCATTAACACTGAGCATCGACCCTGGCAGCGAGGATGAGTCATTACAATAAAAAATGCAAATGCATGGGATGATTGATTTCATTCCAAGAAGGTTTGCGGAAGTGATAAACCAATATCTAAAATCGTCAGAGAAAATAATTATTGACAAATGCCTGACGGGAAGAGTGGATTTAGATTGTGGACTAAAGAACTACGCAGCACTTACAAGCTCCACTTTGCAGAAAAATAATTGACGTACCTATAACAGTAAACATTTTTCAATTCCTAATAACAACCTTTAATCTCCATTCTATCTTTCCAACATACGTACTATCCTTTCCCCCCTATACTGCGCTTGTCCAATATATCCTCCTCTGTTACAGTCTTCCAAATTCCACAGACACTTATCGTGCCCTGCACTTCTCCTGCCTTCGTATTTCTCCCAACCGCCTGCACTCCCCTTCTTCCTTCTCCCCCCATCATGCCTAAAATTATTCTACGTTAATTTTCCTTATAATCCATTTTATCTTTTCTCTTTTTACAATCCACCCACATTTCGAAAGCCTCAAAACTGCCCTAAGCCTCCCATTTTGTTTGGAGTCATGCAAACCTACGGTACACATAAAGTTTTTCCTTACCTCATATGCACATAGTATATACTTATGATCCCTGCCTTCAACTCCTTCCTCTTTAAAATATCATATTTATCTGACGCAGTTCTTCTTTGACTGTTTTTACTGCTTTGTCTATTTTAGCATAAAACACTTCCTGAATAATAAAATTGTTCTACCATCCCTTATTTATGCTCTCCAAATTTAATGTTAAAATTAGCCTTCCTATTTGTTCAGAACCTCATTACCCTCGTTTTTTTTATAATTTAATGTCATCCAAAACCTATCCCACTTGTCTTTATCATGCCAAGCAATGGTTGCTGATAATCTACACACATGACCCCAATGTCATCCATTCATACCTACAGCCCTTATCCATTTCCTCCGCATATAAATTGGCAATCACGGGTTATTATCCTACTCCCCCGTCTAGCTCTGCTCATTCTCAATCTCCGTTCCGTACTCTCTCATTCTCAACCCGTACAATATGGGGCATGTAAAAGTTTTTTTGGCAAGTCATCTATCCCTCCATTCTACTATCATCTTCTGATCATGCCCATGCGCTCTTGGTTAATGTCTTATATTTAATATTCCTATCATTGACCTCATTACCTCCTGACATCAGGCATTACCCTCCCATTTTTAAACCCGTACTGATCTTCCGCTAAATAGTAATTAGCTCTCTTTGCTGTATCTACAGATTTCTATTTCTCATTAATATTCGCCTGGAATACCATTGGTATGTTTTTTGCGTGGTGATTTCCTTTATGTGATTAAAATTACAAATACGCTTCTCATAGGGGCATCTGAAATTAATTTTGCGCAAGTAGAAGTCAAATAAAATGTTACCACATGCATTTTATTATCGATTAGATCTATAGGTTAGAAGTACTGAAATCTTTCAATATTTGATTGATCTCAGTAAGCCGTAGAAAAGTGAAGAATTTATGCAACAGAATGAAGCAGTTGTATAGAAATACCATACACCACTTCAGCAATAAATATTATATGAAAATATAATACAAAAGAAGAAAAAAACTACCTATGAATTTAAAAAAAAGCATGTACTCATTTATTTGTTAAAATCTATTTATTGCTAAATTATTTTTTCATTACTAATTTCTTTATTGATCCTGGAAAAAGATTTTACATTTTCATTACACTCTTTTGTCCACTCATTTTGTAGTGCTTGGAGATATTGCATTGCAATGTATGGAATATTTCACATGAAAATTGAATTTACGCATTGAAAAGTTAGCTAATGGCCTCATCTCGTATTTTTTTAGTCGTAAACAGTTCAAGGGGGAAATTGTACCATTGGATCTGAATCCAAACCCAATTAACTTGCCGCAAAAATTAAGTCTAGTGTTTGCTGGTGAAGCGCGTGTAGTTGATGAGTTTACGTGATAATTCAAATCAAGACTGTTGAGCAAAAACATTTCCCCCGGGATTCCCGCAATTCATTCGATTATTTCAGGCGGTAACTTTTTTTTTTTTTTGAAAATTGCGAATTGTAGATTCCATAACTAATCTCGTATTATTTCCGCGTGATTTAGCAAGGATGCTTCGCCGCGGTCCTCTCTCTCTCTCTCTCTCTCTCCCGGAACATGGCGGATTCATGCGCGTGAACTTGTTGCTGTTTTTTCTCTCAGTCACATTTTTCTACTCTCCAAAGCACGAGGGCGATCGAACTGGAATTTTTAAAACGCCTTTTTTTTCTATTTTTCGCTCACGTATTTCAGGGGATTTAATTGGACCTTCATTTTCGATTCGGTTCGATTATGAAACTCCTCAACTGTTCCAATTCCATTTATATCTCCGTATATATTATTTAGATGACTCAAAATACCCTCCATGTGTACCCCCGGGGTAGGCTTCACGACCATATCACGATTAATCAATATTCGCACGTGCCCACTTAATTCCATCGCAATGGGAGCAGTCTATGGAGCATTGGATGGATTTGCAAATGGCTACACTCCTGGAAACTGCCGCTTTGAGGGTGGTGAAGCAGCTCAGGCTCGTCATTTTTACTTGAAAAATTTAAATTTAAAATTTATGATTCCTTTGGCTTTTATCTTGTAATTTATCTCACAAGTCAGCCCCATCTTGGCATTGGTAATCTGAGGCCATTCCGATCGTGAGAGGGGCCATGTAACGATGAATATATCCTCGTCTCAAAGGAGAGACTTAGGATGATATGGACTCCGTTAATCGCTACCTCTTTTCTTAAGAAAAGTTTATTTATTACGAGGGGATTCACCAATTAAAGCCGTGTGATATTTGATAGTATTGGTTAATGAGGACCATTACCATAAATTTCCTTTACATCGTGTCAATGTTTAGCTATATTTTCTGACACATCAAAGCACGAAGATCCTCTTAATATTTATGTGAGTTTTCATAGTTTCTTCGGTTCCTACTAATAAAATAGTGTTTTGGTTACGACGATAAAAGAAGCGTATGAAAAATGGGCATTGATATATCCATTATCGTTATTAAATAGCTAAGTTTCGTATTTTTATTCTTCAAAAAACATCGTGTCAATGAAAAGGTAATGCAATACTCTCGGGTAGGAGTAAAGGCGTTTAAACACTTTATAAAATTTTTCGACTCTTTATCCTCAATATTTTTGTCACTGATTTTTAATAGATGCATACTTCATTCAGAACTAAGGATACCCAGCTTCCATCTACTTTGAACTTAGTGTAAAATCTCTATCTAAACCTTGTGTGTGAATGAATTGATGAGGGCTATAAACAAATTTGGACGTAGCCATAAAGTTATTTTTATTCTACTGATAAACTCAAGTAATGATAGAGCATTAACATTATTTGAATATGAGCAAGATATGATAAATATTTTACGTTTGAGAAAAGTAAAGATTTATGTACTGAGTTTAGTTGCTGAGATAACTGAGTTTATCCATTACTCATCTCACTGACATTTCTGTTTCGTTGATGAGTGTTGTACCTACATCGCTTTCATTTAATTTCAGATTTCCTTTTTCGAGGAATAGCATTTAAAAATCTATTTCCTATGCCTGAATAATCAGTAGCGGCAATTTTAAGATAAATATGAATTTTTTAGCATTTTATATTTTATTTTCACTATATTTTATCCACGGAAAATATTTCATTAAAGTGTTTATTGGTTATGGATTCACAGTAGGAGTACGCATTATGAAGTTCATGATATGTTTCAACTCTTTTCCAGCAAGTAAATTTCTTTGAGATTACCAAATTTCTTTTTCAGAAAGTTATTTTTTCATTAGTATTGTGTTCTTTAATAACTTTGGGTACTAAATACTCTGTATTTTACTTTCACGATTCCTCAAACCTATCTTATCTCATTTTATGGCTACTATTTTTCTGAATATTAAACCAATTGCAAAAGATGCTCGTAATAGCCGTAACGTCAGTCACTTTACGGTACACATTAATGGAAAATAGTAGTGCCTACTAGGAAAGGCTTGTGATGAAATTGGGTAGTCGTAAGTAATGTGATATACTGCTTAAATAAGTGGTAGATGGTATTATTTGATGAAAGTATCATTTATGCCCGTATTAGGCTTAAAGAATGGCAGCGTCTTCCGTCTAGGTTCATAATTTGGATATTACAGTGCATATTTCACTCCTTACCACAGTATTCTACCTTTGAGCAGTACGCTTCCGACGTCCTACTTCCAATGGTTTCTCTCGCAAATGTTTCTCGCTCTCTTTCGCACGTGCTAGTGTATCATTGGAACTGTTGGGTGAAAGGGGTATCGATTCTTCGGGTACTCCTTCATCTCAGGTGCCAAGTACCGGGAGACCCTTCCAGCGGATACCAACCACGTGTTCGATAAAAAAGGCGCGTGGTCAAGAGATCTACGCCTGAAATTTACTTCCTTCCGTACAAAAGGTGAAGTTCTACGGAGCTACCTATCTGGTAGGCGAAAATTACAGGCCTTGAGTTGGCTGCGATATTCAGAGCCGAAAGTTAAATTAGAATTAAGGGAACCGTATCCGGCGAGACGTAGCTCTAATTGTAATTGTGTAGTTGAGTCGTAATCATGATAGTACTAAAACGCACTTTTCCTCGAAATTAATTGTGAGTTTTAAGCTAT
This sequence comes from Calopteryx splendens, assembly GCA_002093875.1. NCBI lineage: Eukaryota > Metazoa > Arthropoda > Insecta > Odonata > Calopterygidae > Calopteryx > Calopteryx splendens. The sequence goes on from LYUA01001479.1 coordinate 40,494, forward strand.
TTAAGCCATCATCAGGTACATGATTATGGCTTAAATAGTTGAAACGCGTTGTGCGCTCAATAAATGCTGTGAAAAATTGGGTTTAATTTTTAACTTACTTGTATTTGAACCCAGTTCTGTCAGCAGCCACGTAGTCCTTCAGGTAGCCAACTACGTTGTTATTTTATCTATTGTTTGTATTACTCATATAAATGCTATATGTATTTCTATGCATACGATAATTATAGGAAAGAAGAGAACGGAATTGGAATGGATTAGAGAGTTGTAGTGAACGATTTCTTTTTGAACCAATCCGTATGGTGATATTTATTTACCCGTGTGACGTTCTCTTGTCTACAGTTCCCCACAGGATTGCTGTAACGCATTAAGCACAATAGTGGCAAGCATTCGACCCTTGGGTCATATTTGACCCTATAGGCATGTCATTTATTCCTCCCATCCTGCGAAACGCTGACCTGGAAAATTTGTATTTCATGGCTAGAAACTCGTTAAATATTTAAATCTAAGCAGATCAAATTGTCAGATGCCGAAAAGAGGAAAGTAAATATTATTTAAAAATATTTATATTTGTGGAATTGGCGAAAAATAAATTTCCTCCCTACGGTTACATATTGATCCGGCCCTCGGTATACCTATCCTCAAACGCCTATCCCACCCTTCGGCGGAGTAAAAGTGCCTGAAGGCTGCCCCTACAGAGCACTTGTTCACAGCAGAGTCTTGTTCACACGGTCATTGAAACTATGACCCCCCCCCCTATTCAGTAGGTGGGTTAATAAATTTTTCTACGTTTTTAAGACAATTATTTCCCTAGCCCTTTAGAAAACATATTTGCAGTTTACTATCCTTTAGATGGAATAGATGAATAAAGAGTATTTTATTAGAGAGAAGTGGAGAAATCTGGTACAGGGGAATTGGGATTTCAACAAGTTGTAAAAAAAATTAATTTTTCTCATCGAAGATGTTTTGTAGATTCAGTTTCCCGGCGTTAACATAGATAATGCTAATGTCGTAGGCAGGAAATTGAAATGCCTATGTTTGACCACCCATTGCCTGTTTCTATGTATTATCATTTATAGTTGTCGGTGACATATATTAGGCACATAGAATTTCAACTTTCCAAAATAAGAAGAACCGAAGGAATGAAATGCTTGAGAATAGATGTGTAATAGTGACTTTCTTGTACCGTTAGACCAAACGGTAAATGTTTATCACCTCTCCGTAGTCAATTAATTACAATTATTATGATGCATGAACTGTGAAGAGATATGGGCATCCATAAATTTTTCCTCATATAGTTGCTCTTCAGCATACTCTTGGGTCAAACTTAATTACATAAAATTCTTATTTTCTGTAATTGTTTTATAATTTGAGGAAGAAACCTAGTTAATTATAATTATGTTTACCTTGTGACATATGAGACAATGCAATGGTGCGTGGCGTAAGTTGGTGGAAATCCATAACTAGATGAAAGAAAAAGACTTTGCTTTTCCACAAAATAAGAATTTATTGCGACCGGTTTCATCACTGTGTGACATCTTCATTTCTTCACCTGAAGATGTCGCACAGTGATGAAACCGGCTGTAATAGATTCTGATTTTGTGGAAAAGCAAAGTTTTTTCTTTCATCTAGATATGAGTCTATGTTCTCTTTACTTCTCCTGGTCACGAATAATTTGAGTGAAATGAACCTTAATTAGCCATTTAGAAAAAAAATTCAATTACGGGCATCACATCTCTTATTTCTGATTATCTTCACTTTTCCTCGTTATTATCATCATCATCTCGACAGTTAGTTGAATTGTAAATTAAGCGTGTGCCTGAACTCTTTACGGACTAGGTCTTGTATCGGAAGGAACTAGGAGGATGAGGCGAAAGCTCTTTCCCTGCCGTTGAAAATGATAATTCACGCTCCCCGCTGTGCTTACACCAAGCCTTCTTAATCTTTTCTCCCGTACCGAAGCTGAGCGTTTACCCACCCTCACCATCTCTCCGGCTCACCTTTGCATATGCCGTCTGACGTGCCCTCAAACCCCCGCTTCATTGTTCCAGCCCATTCCCGCTCTTCGTCGAAGAGGGGAAAAGCCCT
>LYUA01001479.1:48514-65307 GCA_002093875.1 Calopteryx splendens
ATATATATATATCTAGTATAAGATTAAAGTTAAGAGATGGTACATTAAATAGAGTTATGCCGGGGAAGTTTTTCCTGCGACTATTAATAAGAAGTTTCATGTTTGTAGTTAAAATACACAGCTGAAAATAATGCATCACAAATCATTTTTACGTCTCTACGACATTGTTTTAAAAAGTGTTACAATTCTTTTGGGTAATTCCTTTAGGAACCTTAAAGATAAATCCGTATCGTCCTATCTATGTTATATGTATTTTCTTTACTCGTTTTATTTTTCTGCTTATTTCCGTATTAGGGGCTTTATATTTGCGGGAATGCTTTAAATATTACGAACTACCCTAGTTTGGCACCAATACGAAAGATGTATTGTAAATGAATTCATTTTTCGGATAACCTTGGGTTTGAGAAAGGGGATTGATATTTTTTTATAATATCTGTCCGTACTATTAAAATACAGTTTTCAAAATATTGTTTGTAAGAACTTCAGTTTTTATGTTTTTTAAAACTTTTAGAAAATACACCACGTCGTCTACTTAGTTTCCTAATGCTTTGTTAGAGAGTACTCATATCTTATTTCCCTGTGATTATTCTCAACCTGGTCCTTTACCTTTGACGTAGGAAATTTTTAACTCCCATCTCGTTTTCCTATTCGGTACTCACTTATACGGTCATATACAGATTTCAGTCACTTACCTAGTTAATTTATCAGCTAAATCTTCATGCCCTCAATAATGATGGTCAATCTAAAATGTTGTGTTTTCTAGAACTATTTGTTTATTGAAATGTTTTTTTTAGTTTTTCTTTTACGATTTTTAATGACGATTCGAACCTTTTCGATTCGCGCTATTTCGAGCCTTGTGACACACACACACACATCGGTAGCTACGTTAGAATATGGAGCAGCGATTATTTCTTCTAGTTATTATTCTACTATTCTGATTAATATTTTATGCATGCATTGTGAAACTTATTAGATAGAAATTATAGGGAGTGTTTTATCTGGGCGCAGCACAGTTCTGAGAGTAGTTCCTGTTTCGTTAAACCTTAAATTGAATGTGATATCAAGTTATACAATTAATTTCCCTAATGTCTTCTGCTCAGAATGGTCAGACCGCTTGCCCCTATGTCAGATAGTATGGTAACAAGCTGATGCTTTTAAAACGAACACTGCTTATCTCGTTCTAATAGCGGCTTCAAATAAATGAAATTTTTATCTGAATAATGAATGAATCTTCCCAGCTATTTTTATTTGAATGATCGTCACTCTTCAGTTGGATGAATTGCCTAAGCCCTCCATTTAGTCCATTAAATACCATTCTGAGTTGGGAATTGATGATCACCGATTTATACCCACCGATATTTAAAGTATGCACTTCATGTAGTACTTAAGCCGATTCCTAATTCTGGGTGTCATCACAAATTTCGAGACAATTTGTACCATTATTCCCTCTCGTTGCTACCTCGTTCCATTATATTCTATTTCGTCTTGAAAAATACAATCCCGTGGCTTTTAGGCTAATTTTTTTAGTTTTTAAGACGTCCCACGAATAAGTAACTAGCACTTTCACGGTATTACTTCATGAAAGTGGCTGCATATTTTCATTACGATTCAATTCAGTCTCGTTATCTACTTACATGCGTCCCTTAACTGCCTTTGCCACATTATGGTGTATCATCAATGCTGTTTTCCTTTGTTTTTATGAGGGCCTCTTCCTTTGTCCGTACTTTTATAAGTTATAAACATTGATTTAGCTTATTTCAAATCGCAAATCCTTGGTATATTATAGTTTAGACTTATCAACTGAAATTCAATTCGCACCTTTTTTAATCGCTATATACCTCCTTATTTTAAGTTAGATCATTACAATGGACATTCTTATAGGTTTCATTTTAATATACATAATACTTTTTACATGAATCATAGTGGTTAGGTTAAGAGTAAGAAAACTTTGAAATAATTGACGCCTGATTCTCTTTAAGTTCCCTGTCGTAAGAAATGAAAGGGGGGCTTTAACGCAGTGTCTAGATTACTTCTTAATAGAGAGGATTCCACGGGTTAATAATTCTAGAGGGTGTAAAATATTTCTGAGCTTTTTGTTTTTCGAAGTAAATACGAATTTTTGAGTGAATATTACCCTTTTCCTTCCGTATCATAGGACTACAAACGTTTGAACAAATTTTACCGCTTAAATGTGTTTTGCTGCACTGAACCAATGCAACTGCAATCGTCATTACATTCAGTCATGCGATAGAGACCTCCAGCTTTCTGTTTCAGGTGAATGCCTAGTGACTGTTTGTCCTTTCCTTGGCCGACGGAATCATTATGAAGGATATTTTGGTTCCCCAAAAGTATGTCTTATGTTTTGGTTAGTTGGATGCGTCCCTTGGAAACATAATCATTAGTTACGACTTCCATGAGCAAATAGAATCTTCAGCAAAATAAATAGAATACCAGGTGATACTCCTCAAGAACCACGACTTTTTTTCGCTTCAGTTTTCTATTTTTTTTGCGTCTGATATCACTACCTGTGAGTGTATATATATAACACCCGAACACCCAGTAGATAACCGCGAATATGACTCCTGAATTTCACGTGACGCTCTCCTTAGCTATAAATCTGTTCCCCCATTGGCATGACCCCATTTAAAATGATTAAACGTTATGCACCGAGGATAGTTCAACTTGTGTAGTTATATATAAATCAACTAAGGTTTGTAGATGGGATGGGAGTGCTGGACTAAGCGTTAAAGTGGTGGCTTGCGTCTCTGCTTACTCCTCTTCCCTTCGGAGCAAAGAGGAGAAGGAAAGGGCGGGGTCGTGAAAAAGAAGTCTCCGTGGAGGGCATGTGATGCGCGAAGATAGCTCGTTGCTTGATAATCAGAACTCCTTGCGACCTTCCACCTCTTTTACTGATGGAATTCCGTAGGTTTCCTTGCCCGGTAAAAAACACCGAAACATTCTCCCCTTACCCGTGAGGTTTATGTGCCGCCCCTCTCAACTAGGTGCCGAGCTAGGCGAGGATAGGGTTTTGGGAGCACGATTGATGGAACTACTCTAGCGGTCTGGTGTTTCTTGCTCAGGTAAGGTGTACTCACATCGCAATGCCGTAGTCGCCATCCTAAAACATCTTTCATAAGCGCAGTTAAGAAAATAAATTAAAAGTCAGCATCACTGTCGCCGGCGCGGGTGTAAATCAAAGCCGGAATTACTGGATACTCACCATGGGAAAATAATTTACTAGTATTCGTTTTCAATGTTTACGATTATTATCGAGAGTGACCGGACGTCATTTTGAGGGACAGGAATGTAAACCACTAATCGCTGGATAACTAACGGATGCGCGTCTATGGGCAAGAAGCCTTCTTATTAATTTTTTACCGGAAACTTGAAATAAAATGATAAAGGTAACGTCAGAGGGGGATTTCGGAGAGTGCTTTTCATCAGTCTAAATATTTTTGAATACCGAATTCTCACCCACGTTTCAACAAATTCTCATTCGCTTGACTGCGGGTGACGTGGTATTATGGTATGTCGAAATACCGTTATGAGGTAAAGTCATTCCTATTTGGAAGACACAATGCCGAATTTGTCATCACGATCGATTCATATTAGCAGTTCCTTGATTTGTGCAGCACAAATGGACAGTAACATTTATCAGAATTAGAGCCATTCTCCAAACCGCGGAAATTATCATTTTCATTCCACTCAAATGTAAGTACCTACCATCTAAACGGTTTGAAAAAGTACGAACATACATTTAAGTTCCTCGTAAGGCCGCCTCGTTTCTGAATTATTGTCGTCAAGGATTCCTGCTTCGGCGTCTTTTATTTCATTTGTACTTCGGATATAAAAGGTTAAACACTATTATTAGCACTAATATTAATGTCACTAGTAGTTTCGCCTTTGGTAGTTCCATTAAAAGGAGACTCATGACGAGTTGAGCTCGGAAATATATAATTTCGCTACCTACCTCTCTCTCAACTCCCTAAAATATTTCACACACAATCGATTTATTTCACAACCAAAATAGCGGAAGGTCTGAAAATTTGTAGATACTGCTATCTATTTTTAATTTTCGGTCGTCGACGTATTAGATGCATTGCGACACAATATTTGCTATGGCATTGGTTTAATGTCGCTTAAATACGTTATAAGTTACTGTATAAATAGGTTTCATGCAAGGAGTGTTTATGCAAATAGGTACTTTAAACATGAATTTTTTGTTTTGACCCTCGCGAAAGAAAAAAAATATACTTACGTCACTTTTTTAAATACGAGGATAGTTTTCCGCTTGATATTCATCATGGACTAAAGAGGGCATTGGTTGAATTCAATAGAGAAACTCTGATATATTTTCATATTCATTATTGATGATTGAGTTGCTGATAAACTTTTTCATAGTTCTTTTTACTTACAATTAGATAAGCAGTGGCGTGAAAATTTCTATTCTCTGTTGATATTAACAGCCGCACTAGCCTCTCCTATTTCTCTCTGGGCATTTCTCCTGGGATCATGCCTCCTGATTCCATTCCTGCGATTTTCTTTTTAAAAAATTTTGTACATTTTGGGAATAGGTACTCTACTCTTGGTACCCCTGGCGGTCCTTGCTCGTACCTTCCTCCTGATCACAAAACGTCATTATGTGATACAAATGACTGCAGAGTGAAAAACGAATAATTGTATGTGCCTTTTGTAGCGGAATTCGGTCGGAATTGGAAATCCCGGAATACAATGGTCTGAAACACGATCGTTCGTTGGAGTATTTCATTAATTCAAAAGATTGTTTATTTTTCATCACTTCGTTTTTTTTAAATAGTAAAAACCCTTTCAATATTCTAGGCCCCGATGGAATGTTCGATGCCATGAATATGCAGCCGTCAACTTTTAGCGTCAGCAATAAAGGTTTTGTGGCCGCAGAAAAGAAATTCTCAGCAAACGTTGTCACTATATATGAGTGCGCGGAAATAAACGTGACTGCGAAGTATTTTGGAAGAATCACTGACCGTTCCTTTCTGCAAATTCCACGAGGAAATAAGTGCATATAGTTCTTCGTTTACGTATGTACTCCATTTTTTCATTCACTGTTTTTTAACTCTCTTTAACTATTAATTCAAGCACGAAAATTTATGTATAATTTGTTTTTCACAGGTTTGTACTTGATAATAACCGTTTGCATACTGACCTGATTAATTACGATCACTAAGTGCATCATGTGTTTTTGGGCTCCAGGGAAGTTAGAATTAATATTTAGTTAATACGATATTCCAAAACTAGTAATATGCCAAGCTAAGATCAATTATGAGAATAATTTCAGTAGTTACTGAATCATAACATCATAAAAGGTTTGTGGTCATTTCGTCTCTCATTTGCGAAATCTGAAATATAGCTTTTTCAGACTTTTGGTGGTGTAACACCAGCACATTGCTGCAGTTTGTAAAGTAGTGCAAACATTGCATTTTTATGAATGCTTGACTAGTGCGTTGAGAGAATATTGCTTGGGGAACAATGAAGAAAATTACTATGAACATAAACGTTGTCGAAATGAAAAAAAACTTACTTCGGCAGTACAGCTGTTTTGAATTACGTTTAACGCGAAAATATAAGATTTATGAGTAAGATTGGGACAAAAAGATATTCGAAAAATGTTGAGTAATAACTACTCAATTGTTTTTTTCTTAAAACTTTGAAAAATCTCGGCCAGTTTTCATTTGTTTCCATAAGTTTAATATGATATCCCCCTCGAAAATAAAATAATGGTGTAAGAATATAGGCTTTAATCTAAAACTCTATTTTAATAATTTACGCAGTGTAGTTGACTTAGTAGATGAAAATGATGTTTGACGTGGTTTCGAAGATACCGAAGGGGCGTTCTGAATAAATGATAACAGTAAAATCCTTGGATATGGTCATAACTCGAATCGCAGTTAAAGTTTCGATTTCTGACGAAATTCACCTGTGTAGGAATCGAGGAAGATGAGGAAGACGCCATAAAAATAGCAGAGGTGTAACGAGCTTTGAGGGAGGAAAGAGCCTCGTCCATAAAACTTAGGTGGATCATTCTCCGAAACAAAAGACGAAGACTGATGGAAAACTTCGTTTTATAGCTTAAGTCATTTTTATTCTCCACAGCGTCTCCTAACCAAATTATCAATACCTTGAAGCGAATTTTCATCTCTTAAAGGGACAACATATAACCATCCCCGTTGGAGACAAAATATTACTACTCCAGAAGAGACTATTACTTAGGGCCTTGTGATGTAAGTGAACCGGTTTCGTTCGAAAATAACCAAAATGTGAATTTAAAATCTCAATTTTCAATAAAAAGTAAGATTAAAAAACTTAAAAATGGGCTTAAACAATTCATTCAGTAGTTTTCAAAATACGTTTGGGGGGAAAGGAATTTGTGGATGAATAAAGTCAAAAGGAAAAAGGCTGAGAATCTCGAATAAACAAAAATGCCATGAAATAAAAATAAATAATTAGCTTGGGGATATAGTGGAAAATGAAACTCAATTTCAAGACTCAAATTAACAAATGAATGTTTCCTATTGGTTGCCATGTTAACGCTAGATTGTACAAGGACTGTTCCATAAAATAGTTGATGATAAAATTTTCATTCGCATATTTTCTTATGCAACACATTAAATTTTAATTTTTGATACTTAGTTTAATGTGTAATGTACAATGTGGTAGTGCAAGTTTAATTAATTATGCTATATAATTGCGTCTCCTGCAGCCTTATGAAGTTGAAAAATGTCCAGTTCGCCTACGAAAACGAAGAAGGTAACACGGGGCGAGCAATACACTGTAGTACGGAACGTGTTTCTTCACATTCAGTGACAGGGAAAAGTCGCACAGGGCTCAGGTCTGGGGGACTATAGGAAGGATGAAGAACACGCTTCACACTGATTTTTGCTAAATACTCAGCTACAGTATTTTCGATCTGCAGCCGCGCATTAATGGTGGAGTAATCAGCCTGATGGTTGTCACCTTGTGCGATTGATATTGCCTCGGAGAATATTCAGTACATCCCTCGAGTATTCTCAATTTGGAGTTATTTGTGTTGGTACAACACGCTGATACACCAATATCTGAACATTCACCTGAATTTTTCCACAAATTCTGGACATATTTAACTATTCCTTAACCCACGCTACTTAACCGTCTATTTGGAAATCATCCTCGGTTGGTACCATTAACAAAGTGAAAAATCCCAATGATTTACTTTCTGTTATGAATTATAAATCTGTAATTTCTTTGTTTGACTTTAGGGAAAGTCTACCAGGGAAAAATATATACATTATCTATCTAAAAAATATATCGAAAAATGATTAGCCATAATTTTCCCAGCAGAAGTCCTTCCCACCACTTTGTCTTTTTTCTGGGGTTGGTGATACGGGAGATTTCCACACGGATCTTTGCTGTCTGCTCTCTGGTTTAAAATGATGGAATCACGTTTAATGTATAGTGATAACATACCAAAAAAACTCCTCATATTCCTGCAACACCAAATTCAATTGCGAACAAACCTGCACGCGAATGCCCTACCGTCCAAGCTTAAGCAGTCTCGGAACCCACAATGCACAAACACGTCTATCATGTGCAATTTTGAAATTTTTTCTATTACCAACGTGTGGATTGCACACATTTTCAGTATTTCTGATAGTGCTCTTAACGTTATTCGTTATTCGGTGTTATTATCTCTCACACTGGCAACCATGTAGTTAATGTTTACTTACATAACAGCAGTGACTGTAGCTCCGGGGTCCACCTTTAATTGAAATTGAATACCTCCCCTCATTAAACATTTTGAACCGTCATCTAGCTGTGCTTCAGAGAAGATGAGAGTCTCTATAAGCCCCCTGTTGCATTATACAGGCACCGACTGGGGATTTGTTCAGGCGAAAGCAACATTTCTACGTAGCATATTGCTCCGATCCTCCATCGTTGCCGTAGGCGTGAACGTTTCAACTTGCAATAGATGCTGCTGATGCAATACTATGCCTCATATTAATGCAAAACTTTGTCTATTGACAGAGAACTTGTTTATTAATTAGTGGATATCAAATTTAACCTCAGGTGATGCTATGGTCGAGCATTGTGTCATTTTCTGTGTATCCAAATTTTCTGGGAAACTGTTGGAGGCATATTGAAAAGGACTCATACTAAACAGGGGCGTGAATTTCGCTCGCCGTAAGGCTGAGCACGAGATGGACTCTAATCTCTCTCATAAAGCTGTCCTTATGGTTGTTTATGGTGTTTCACACCCACACACACACACAGTTTCACCACATAATGCCTTCCAACGCTAATTGTGGAAACAGCTTATATGCGCGATATAATTTCGCTAAATGCTATGGGTATATAACTTTTGGTATTTTCTGTTCAATATAATTATTTAATTGCATTTTTAGAGAAGGGCTAAGATTGGAAAAAAAACACTGATAATGTAAGGACTGTGATAGATATAAGACGGGATGAATGGTATGAGGCGAGTTTTATTTAGCCTTGAATTATTATTATGAATGAATGATTATATTATGAATGAATTATTATTATGAACTTGAATTATTTCCACTCTTTAAAGTTTGTTCATAAAAATGTGTTTCCCCATAGCCGCAAGGCGTCCTCTCCACCATGCTCTATTCCTATAAAAAAATCGTACTTTCACGCATCGCCCTTGTCCCTTGCCTTGTCGTCGTCCTCTGTCCGTTGTCCCTCAATGGTCTGTCCCTCCATGGTTGAAGACTCCTGAGGGAGGGAGGGCTTGACCCTGGAGGAAAGGGGAAAATTCCGGTCGTTCCTCCCGCATTTTCCGTTCCTCTTTCAGGGGCATCTCTCTCACGCTGGGATCTTCGTCGCCGTAAGTGCAGCATTGTGGGCTTTAAGAGCATTGGGCGACGTTCACGCCAGTGGACGGTGTGGAGTTCTACCCGTGCCTGTATAGCAAGTTTGGATGAAGCCCCTGGGTTCTCCTTGAGCCCTGGATTATCGCTCATTCGCATGTATTCATCCGATGAACATATTCAGCACGGAATTGCGTAGGGCTTATTACCATACCTCCGCGCGTTACAATTGCATCAAAGTTGTTTAATCCCTCCAGCAGCTGTTACATCATTTGCTCTGCATGTTGCTGGTGGGTTCCTTTAATCTGTTGCACTTTGGAGGAATTTCAAAACACAAGCTGGAGGGAGGAATAGTGTAACATTCAATAATAATATGTACAATTTTGTCAGAGGTTTGCGTTGTTTGTAGTATTTCAAAAATCAATTAAAGATACAGATCCGCTATTCAGAATTATTTTATGAAATTTTAATTAATCAAATACACTTCTTTCTGAGTATTACTTTCATCCACGTTTTACTCTAAGAAATATTTAGATTCTGCATGCGTGTACTTGAATTAATCTCTAATTACCTATTACATTTTCAGTTATGATATGTACGCGCTTCCGCTTATATCTACATTACAAGTTATTAAGATTTTTTGTTGTTGTCGTAGGATAAGTACCGGGTCTCTTCTGATTATTCGTTTTTCTAATCATCGTATTAATTCTTTGGTAGGTGATCTCCGGATATAATTATCACGATCATTTTACTGGAGTTTCATATCTAAAAACCCAGGGTAAGGCCCATATGAAGTATGATTCATAGGACTAAACTCTCCTATTAGAAGTAGTAATGAACAGGGTTTGAACAGTGCAGGTAGGTTTTATTCATTTGAGCACTGATATAAAAAATTAGCTGGGTTGCAATTTTAATTTTTATTGTTATTACTTAGCTGTGTAAAACATTATTTATGACAAAACATAAAAATAAGTGTTGGGTTTATCGATTTGAATCGAGGAGCGTTTCACCCTCCCAACGGGTTTTTAATAATTATGGAAAACACCTAGATTATGATAAAAATAGCTGTATTTCAAATTATTTCATGCAGTGCATTACATTGCATTTATATTTTTAGCTCGTTTGGTTTATACACGAATCCTCCTTTTACCCCATCTTATACTTCATAAGCCTAAACATTTATAATGGTTCTCATAGATATTTATCCTCATTTATGTTCATATCTCGTAGAATTATAGTGGGATCAAATGGTAGACACATGCAAAAATTTGCATAATCTTGTATAATTACGAAGGAGTAGAACCGATGGATTAATTGTCTCATTGACAAAATAAACATCAATGAAACTGTAAAATTAAATTTATCTGATGAAAAAACGAATTATTATGTAGACTTTCCCGCTGTCGCCCTAGTTTTTAAAAAGTTTCATTCGCTGAGGAAATGATAAATTCGGCACGGGAAGAGTGTGTAGAAATAAGAGTAAGTAGACAGTGCATTATGTAATTTGATACTTACTGTATGATGAAGTTTTAGCCGGACGTTTTCCAACAGAATTCAGTAAATGTTGTTGAGCTCATGAAAATATGAGATCCATGATAAGAGATAATGTAGACAAATCATAATGAAGTCATGAGACTCTCAAAAAATACAAAAGACACTGAATGAAATGGGAATAAATTAGAAAGTAGGAAGAGTACAATTGTTTGGATCTCAGCTTGGACACAAATTAATGTAGAAGGTACAAAGGGAAATAGGCGAACTAGGTTGCCAAAAGTAGCACTTGCAAAGAGGTTGAAGTGCGCTAACAGTACCGGGAGACGCAAAAAGAGTAGATATCCTACAATTAGACTTTGATACGGAGCATAGACCTCATTCAACCCTGGGGAGAAGAAGTGAGCATAGGCGGTGGAATTTCGAGACTTGGATAAGGAGTCAAATGAAGAAAGTACGCTGAATGGATGCAAAAATGAATGGAGTCAGTATGATACGTTTATGGAGAGAACTCGTTGTCGGGAGGAATTCGGAAGGGACTTTAAAAGTGGACGAAAATGTAGTAAAATCATGGAAAATCAAAAGAACAGGACACGCGGTGAAGAATGTGGAAAATACGGCTTATTCTTATTGCGTTTAAGAGTGTATTTGTTTTAAATTGCGAAAGAAGGAAGTCCTTTGAAATATAAGATTAATCTGTGCATCAAAGTCACTCAGCAGAGTAAAACAGTTTCCAAAAACCTTCCAAAACCTATCTTTTCATCAAAGACCTCCTGAAATAAGAAATTATTCTGCACGCATTCACAAATTGAAGCGATTTTTTAACGTGACCACGGTACAAAACGAAGATTTTTAGGCTATGTTCGTGAATTTTAAATGCATGTAAGTGAATAAATGAGAAATAATTGAGAAATGATTTCACCATTTAGTAATACACGTGTATATTGTGATATGGTGTATTTTAGGCAGGGAATTATTTAAAAAATATTTTATTGCATGCCATTAAACGTATCGCAGCAGTAAATGCACATAATGGGGTAAATAAGACACTACTACGAAGTGGTGGCTACCAGGATGAGAAATAAAACACTGGCTACGAGTTTAATTTTTTAATTCAAAGTTCTTAGATAATTGAGAGCCGCTGGCTTTGGAAACTAGATCTTGACCAGCAGGTCTGAGGTCGATCACTGCTGAACTTCACCATCACTTTAACAGACTTTATGTCGGATTATTTTCTATCATATACCTTCCACTGTGTACAAAATTAATTTCAGCTTTATCTTTTATGTCTCTTGTATCGTCGTTTGAACGATCGAAATTCGTATCAAATAATTTTCTTAAAGACACTTATCTTGTGATTCCTAGTGTTTAAGTAGCATTTTTTTCAAGTTTAAGAATCTCGAATTATCAAGAGATGTGTAAGTGAAGTCATGGATATGAAGGCCAAAAATATTTACCTATATGCTGGATATAATTATTTTTAATAAAGATTTTTATTTTATAGCGCTTTCGGTGGGTACATTTTGGAAATTCTGTTAAAATTATTCTTCTACCCTTTAAATTTTTTGGTGGCCTTTGAGAAAAACCTTTGATGGCCTTTGAAATCGTTTAATTAATCATATTTTGTGGCCTACATTTTGTCCAATCATCGATTCACAATCTCGTAACTAAGGATCGAAGAGGAAATACGTTTACTCTAAACATTGTCGCTGCGTGAAGTTGGCTCCAAAATTATTTGTGACAATTATGCCATACCTCAGTTGTGTCTAGCGGAGATAGAATCCCCATGTTGATTGATGTGCCCAGCTGGAGGCGTTGTCATTTTTCTAGCGCCGTGGACCCTGCTGCATTGTCCGGAGGCAAACACGTAAAATGAAATAGTACTCGCCTATGGTTGGGTAATGCGCCGAGCGACTCGACGGTTTTTTTTAAAGGCAGGCCACAAGGTCGATGGAATTCTCTCCGCATTTCGGTCTCTCCAACATTCTTCCTTTCCCCCCTCCGTTAGAAATACCTATCTTTCCACCCTTTCGGTCGAGGAATACCTTGGTGACCCTTGCTTCTCTAACAGTAACGCAATTCATCAATCACGTGATAAAATGTTCGTAAATCAATGGATAATTACTCCTTTCTCTCCGTATGGTCGGAAGCAGAAATAGGAAATACGCAATACTTTTGCTTAGTAAAAGTGGTAAGTTTTGGAACGAAAATTATTGATGATATTAAATGGAATAAGAAAGTTATCATGGCTTTAATAATTACTGCAGAATATTGTTGGAAACCCGAGGTTTCCGTTCGTGTATAGATTTGTTCTTCATCGCAATGTTTTATTGCCTTGCCTTATCTTGGACCACACCACTGTCTCTCGAATCTCATTCAAACACCGGCAATACAATCATGACGACTAGTTGAACGTAATTAGGGGATAGAGGATATCGATTGAGGATGGGGGGTAAGTCTGTTTGTTTGCTCGAGTATCTCTTACGTTCACGCCTTAGGGCCTTCCTTCACATTCCAGAACCTCCTACAGGGAACGCCCCAACCACCCCTTCACTCCCACCCCCTCCGACCTTTCCATTTATTCTGTCCCATCACCCCCTTCCCCCTCCTCTCCAACCCTCCTCCCCAGCCCGGCTCTTGCCTTCCTCATTTCCCTACTTCCTCCTTATCCCTCCCTTTCTTCCTCCTCTTCGAACCCCTCCCCTCCGCCTCCTTTGACCATATACACACCCTACAACTCCTCCCACCGCCTCCACTCACACCCCTTCGAGGGCCCCCAACAGGGTCCTTTCGCCGCCCAACCCCCGTGGGGTGATCAATTGGACCCGGGCCAGGGGGGATGATGGGTCGTGGGATGAACTGGGTGGGACAGCACCTTTTTTTCCTCTCCCTCTCACTACCTAAACGGGGGTGGGCAGCGAGCAGGGAGGGAGGGCGTGGAGGAGGTTCGGGGCGAGCGAGTCTTTGGAGATGTTCTTAAAAGAAGATCCTCCCTCCCACTCCCTCAACTCCTCACCCCCCTTTAAGGCTGCCGGCTATTGTTGGTCAGAGATTGAGGGAGGCCCTGGAGGCTTGGTTTCAGGGGTAGTTGTGTTGGCGTCTTTTTTTTCCCCTCCTCCCCTGGTGGGGGTTGGAGTGGACGAGCTGGCTGCAGGCTTGCTTAGCCAGTGAATCACTTGTCTGCTTGCATGGTCTGGAATAGGAAATCCTCCTCCGAGGCATTTGTCTGTGACGATTGCCGGCATGCCTCCACTGGTTGTCTTCTCCCTTCCCCGAGGTAATGAAATGTTCATGCTGCTCGTGCAGGAGGGGTTGGACCCAAACCTTTCAATCCGGGAAAGAATTCACCCTCGGGATATTTATGTATTGGTTTACATTTAAATTCGTTCGTGGCCCCTTCGTCTAACCGTTGACAGTAGCCCCCATAATGTTCTGTCAGACAATGGCGCTTTTTATCGACTGCATTCCTGACGGTGGTTGCCGGCAGAGAAAAATTTCAAAATTTATGTTAGGGGCATATTTTGTTAATCTGCCCTTGGTTTTATGCACCACATTTTATTTTTATGAACATATTTTTTATAATTCTCGACCATTTCCATTTGACGCCATTGACTTTCTTGAGCCTAGCAAGAAATATCGGTTCCTATAAAATAGGTATTACTGATTACACTATGAGATAGAAGACAAGTCGAAAGATGAAATTTTAGTGGCAGGTGGAGATTTTTCGTGCGAAATATAGTTACATTAGATCTAACTCAAATTTTTTCAGGCTTCACTATGTGGCACGTCTCTAAATGGAAAGAAAGAATAAAGATTTTTTAAGTCCACATAATAAAATTTATTTCGTACCACCCGAGTTTCAATACGATACGGTCAATGATGGTACGAATGTATTGAAACACGGGTCGTACGAAATACATTTTAGGCATTAACTAAGTGGACTTCACAAAGTTTTATTTCTTCTTTCCATACATCAGATCTATGTGTGGACATCGAGCTAATTATGACGTTCCACTCATATTTAATTATGCAGCAAGTAAATGCGAAAATACTTATAAAGGTAATAACGCGAGTGGGATATCATTGAAAGACAAAACAACTTAACTTTTCAACAAATTATTTAGCACAACCCGGGTTTCGACAGTTATGCCATCTTCAGGCGAACTTCAGAGAATATATCCGTGCCCTAATTACTGCAGACAGCAATTATTATTTCAGAGATTGTCATTTTGTATTGACACTAGCTCTATGACATCCTTCATTTTCCTCCCCTGTTGGCTTACACTGACCATTCATAGAGAAAGAACGTCTTCAGGTATTTTATATTTATCTCCAATATTCTTTTTCAGAATACCTATAGCTTTTTGGTTGTCATTGCCATCGTTTAATTTATTACAATAAGTGGACGCAGTATTTTTAATTGCCGTCTTAATTGTTTTTATTCCTGCTACTTTTTCACAAGTCATTATTCGTTGTATTACTTTTTGTATTAAAGATCGATCTAAGATAATTCCTTTCTTTGATTTCAATTTTGCCAAGTGTTTTACTACTAGTCAGACAAGCCCAGGCTGGCGCTGCATAGAGTATTTTTGGCCTAATAAACGTTTCGTAGGTATATCTTTATTTTGATTTCGTTTGGCATGACTTTTTTTTTAATATCGGGGAAAGGATTGCCCTCATTCCAATTGCCTTATCCACAACCCTCTCAATGTGTTTACCCATGCTCAATATACTATATACTGTCTACTGTAACCCCGAGGTATGTGGCTGCATCTGCCTAATCTATTGGCTGACTAATAACTCTAATCCACGCACACATGGGTGATTTTGATTTCCTAGGTGTAAATTTATCAGTCTGTGTTTTCTTTCTGTTTATATTTATTCTCCATTTCGCATACCATCTTACGGCCTTGTCTAATGTATCCTGCCTATATTTCGCCGCCATCTTTGCATTTTTGCTTCTCGCAAATATATCGCGGCATCGTCAGCGTACAATGCTGCCATCGTGTGCCAATCTTTATTATCATTGGGGAAGTCAGATGTGAATATATAGAAGAGCATAGGTCCGTACCAAACCTTGCGGAACTCCTGCTCATTTCCACATCGGGTATCGGCCATACATTCCCCGTGGAGGTGAACATATTACCGATTATTCGGTTGACGGGAACAATGTAAGCTCAAGGATTGGCGAGCAGGAAGCATACAATGTATCATTTACTATTTCGTTACTTGAATCCAATGACTTTAAAATTTCTAACTGCTTGAGTGCATCCAGGCGAAGTTTCTTCTTCTCTAAATATAGGATCTTGGGAAGCAAATTACTTTTGTGTTTGTTTTTAAGAAGGTGTTTAGCAAATTGAGATGTTTGTTTCAAATCTTTAAAGCAGGCCTCATGTTCTTTAATCCTTATCTGAAATTTCCGTCCTGTATGCCCTCTGTATACGGCGGGGCATTCGCACTGAAGTTGATAAACTCCGCTCTTTTAAAAAATTGGGATTTTATCCTTGATGTGTGACAAAAGATTCTTCAGGTTAGCTTTATAATAAAAGGGTGGTCTTGCCTTTTGACAAAGCCTTAGTGGTTTTAGATGATAATTTCCCGAAGTAATGAATCATCCTCCATTTAACCCAGTGCCCTTTTCGGAGATGGTTCCGAAAATGGAATTATTAGCTTTTTTACTTATTTTTTTATATAATTTATTTATCAACTGTGGGTGCCCGTTAATTTTTTAGATGTGTTTAATTGTTTCAAGTTGTCTTTTAGTATTAATAAGTGGCATGGGCATATTTATTAAACGGTGGATCATAGAATTGACAGCTTTTCATACCCGAAGTGAGAATGATTCTTTGTAGTTCACATGAAGATTACATAACTGTTGAAACCCGGTTAGAGCAAAATAAATTTGTGTAAAAATAAACTTGTTTTGTCTTTCAATCGTTTCCATCAAGTAACGGCCGATACCATCAACTATACGTGTGGGATAGGTAATTACGTAATTCAAAAAAGTTATTCT
This sequence comes from Calopteryx splendens, assembly GCA_002093875.1. NCBI lineage: Eukaryota > Metazoa > Arthropoda > Insecta > Odonata > Calopterygidae > Calopteryx > Calopteryx splendens. The sequence goes on from LYUA01001479.1 coordinate 64,865, forward strand.
CGTACCTTGATTGAATATAGGATGAAAAACATTAACGTGTATTATATTATTGTCAGTGTACGAATACAAATCTATGAATCTTTATGGAAAGCATCTAATGATTAGAAAATATAATTTAAATTGTCAAATCCACTTGATATACGGGATAATTTTTCTAAATTTAATTGGAAATCGACCTCAAAATAATCTAAGTCCAACGGTGTTATGCCACTGATCTCTTATTATTTATTCTCGTGTCGTCGAATTGTTTCTCCGTGAAAATTCTTTAAAAATATGACGCTATAGCGAAAAATACAGTTGGTAATTATAATCCCCTGATAGAATTTTCCGGTACTCTCATAATATATGACATAAAGAACCAACTTGCTGTAATATATTCTGTAATATTAAGTCGCGGGTTCGAATCCCGCCTAGGTGGATTTTCATCCACCACCTAGGGCATG
>LYUA01001479.1:147404-160230 GCA_002093875.1 Calopteryx splendens
GCGCTAAATAATTCTCTCTGGGATAGGATGTAGGAAAAACAGGGTAGGAAACTGGCGTTAGCGGACACAAATGACTATTTCAATGATGGCCAATGATTTTAATAGCTCTCCCTACAATTTTTGCGTGCATGGTTTAACATAATTTAACTTTTCTCAACAAAGAAATGACTTCAGTCTAAAATGCATTTGATTTCAGGTTGGATTCAAATAATGTAAGATAGAATGGCAATTGCACAACAGATTTATTTCACACGCACATGTATATTTAGCTCCCGTAGTGACATTTTACAAAGCAAAATTGTGTAAAAAATCTTCTGGATATACACATTTTGAAGTAAGAGACATATCAGAAAGTGACTACAGTTTGTTGCAAATGTAACAAAAGCTCATATTTAAATTTTTATAATAATTATTATGAAGATTGTGGCAAAATCACCATTCGAATTTCTCTTTGAGAGCTAACAGAAACTGATCATTGATAGAGTCAGTTCCGATTTGTAGATATAGCCTTTGGTTTCTCGAAGGGTAGTGTGATCGGCCCTTATCTTTTTTTCATTTACATCAAATAGAGTAATTGTAACATTTCTACCAATGTAAGATTATTGGCCGACGATATGGTCCCCTACCGAGACATAAAGATAAAATCAGGCCATGTGGCTCTTCTCGTGATCTCAATATTTTTAATGCCTGGTGTGAGTGGGTGGATCTAAAATTAAATTTGCAAAAAGAGGAGTATTAAAGGGAATTTTCGGGAGAAAAGTTCAAACACCCTTACACCTTCAGGCTCGCAGGGGTGAAAATAATAATAGTGGGTCTAAGTAGAATACCTATAAGTCTCTCAAACTCTTGACCTTATATGGGGTAAACAGGTTAGGACCATTTATGGAGCTACATTGAAGAGCTATTGTTCATTAAGCGCACAGTGGGAAGATGTTCGAATAAAGAAGTTGTGGAGAGATGCTATTTCGCACTGGTTGGACCTCATATCGAGTACGCTTCGAGCATATGGGGCCCTGTGCAGAAGGACCTGATTTCAGAATTGAGCGGGATACAGCGGGGTGTGATAATGCTAGTGAAGAATCGTTATGCGCGAACAGGGAACGCGTTTTTGTTATTGGATGGCTTTTGTTGGGAGCCACTTAGAACTCGAACATTGCATGTACTAATAGCACCAACTGTTCATTAGATGCATAAAATTCGAGTTAAACTCTAAAAACAGAAGGGATAATTTTAGCTGTGCATTAAATAGTCAGGTGAAAACACGACGGGTAATTGGGAGAGAGAGAGAGACTGCTGAACAGATCGATCTTCAGAATCCTTTTATAATACTCAATGTCACTAATGACTGTAGGCCTTACACTCCCTGCTATACGCCCTTGTATCGGCCTGCTGGATTTTATGTGCATGTAGATCACCACCCTCAACATCACATTGTCCGCCACTATCTCTTCCATTCACATTTCCTTCCTTCTTCGAATTTCCCCTGTCGAACTTTCTCTGTTTCACTATCGTTAAATTTCGTTTTCCCTTATTCTTATTTTTGTAATTATTATTTCCTCTATTCTTTTCGAAACGTACCTCGCATAACCCTGTCATTTATACTCATTATTTCCCCTCAACGACTAAGTATAGTAATCATACCAAAAGATATTCTCCCTATTAGAGTTTTCCATTTTCCTCCTCTTTATAAATATTGCTTCACCTTACATATTTCTTAATTATGGTACAATTTGGTCCATTTTCGTGTAAATAGTTCTAAATATAAGAAGTGCTCTTGCCGATCTAATCTGTGATTTTTGCTCTTTTATGATAATCTTACTCCTCACACTTCGTTAATATTTGTACCCTAGTCATGTTTGCAAAGTGTTTTATGTATCGAAGTCTATAAATCATTTTTCTAAGTTTTCCAATAATTTATTTGCATGCATAACGAAGCTGAATGTATTATTTATGTCAACCTCGAGACTGTCGCTTGTTCCAATCTTGGACAAACGCAGGTTCTTGTAATTAATTTAGTAAATGCATTATGAGTGTGAATCCAAATAAAAATTTCATTCTCTAATGATGTTCTGCTGGCTATTCTCGTCAGCTAAAGTATTTAAAAGGGCATATTTGAGCCATTTACATGTATGATATTGCCAGACTTATTTGAATACTGGGATAGGCATTTTATGTCATTGTATTCAGTTAAGCATTAAACTATATCCATGTATATGGTGTATGCAAATAAGTGTACTTATTGCCCACACCCAGCGTATATAAATATATGCATTTCAACATTGATATCGTTTCCATCCTTGAATTATTGGTATCGAAAGTTCATATTGTTACTTGAATTTTATTGTTAGGTTTCTGTTGAATTGCACAAAGGATGCGTTGTTGCGTTAAAAGTGTCCACTTTATTTCATCTTCAAACGCACCCTTCCAAAGAACAAGGAAAAAATGACTGAAAAAATAAATGCAGGAAAAAAAATCAACAATTATATTATCTTTTTAAGGATACATTTTTCTACTTTGCGCCACAGGTTAAGTGAAAAAATAGATTGCTGTTAGAACCAACGTACTTTTCAAAGTTATGGTCAAGACCATTTTATGTTATAAATGGAAAAACCCGTGCATATAAATTACTTATAGGTACCTAAAAACAGATTATGAGTTATCTCATCGCCGGAGCTGTCGAGTTGTTATAGACATTTGTGTATTATTATAGTGAATAAATAAAATATGTTCCTACATTGAAAAATTCTCGATCCTCCATCCTAGGAAATAAACGAACAAAAAAAAACAAAAAAATGACAAAGTTTCGTAAGCCCTGAAGAAATTGGTTATTATTGTAGCTGCTCATTTTATAACTGACAATTTAAATATAAACCAATCAATTCAACAATGATATTGGACTAATTATATTATTTCAGTGTTTTAACCTCAGTGTGCTGGCTAATTTTTCATATTCCAGTTCAGCATACTTCTCTACGTAATTGTGAATTTCTTATTTTAGCCATTTAGGACTTACCACAACAAATCCGGTGGAGGTAGATTCTCTGCAATAGGATTGCTACTCAGGGCGTTACCAACAAGGATACGTCCATCGGTATGTAATTTTTAGAACTGGAACACTTCCTTGTGTTACTTTGAATGCGTCATCCATTTAAAAATCTACAATAAATGTTTTCATAGTTTTTTACAGCAGAAATTGAACGCTAGCTGGGTGCTGAGCGTCGTGCGTCTACTCTGGTGGTAACACGCTTTGCAACAGTGTCGTATAATCAGTTTTTTTTCTTTTCCATGCGATACTGTTTAAAGCGTATGGACACGTTCGGAATAAGTGGCATGTTTTCTCATTCGATTTCCGAAACTTGTGCTGCATTTAGGCAGGGAGTTTGTGGATCCTGTGCTCTAATGCTCGAAATGAATGAAAATGAAGCCTAGGCTTCCTCCCCGGGATGTGTTTTTTTTAACTGGCCTTCCTTTGGTTGTTATTCCACATTTAAAAAAATTCTCTGAAGAAAATTTTTCTAAACCTGCTTCAGTCACAACTATTCAGGAAACTTAACGTGAGTTAAAACGTTACCCAATGCGTGAATTTTTATTTTTATCCCGTTTTGACACCAATTCAGTACAAGCTTCAGCTGTGGTTATTTTCCAATTGACGCTGTTTATGCATCGTTTAGGTTTATGATATGACAGAAAGGGTTTGTAAAAGCAAAGTTTACCCCTTTTCGAACCGACTCTTCTGGCTTTCGAACTGACCATTCTGGCTTTCGAACTGACCATGTGGAACAACATCGGAAATTTTAGCCACCGCCTAAAAAGATGTCTGGAATGCTATTAGCATAAATTTAAGATATTCTTAATGTTAGTGGTAAATAAATCATCTCTCCATTTCTCAAACCTGGCAAGTGCAGTTCTTCTTTTATAACTTGCGTCTTTATGATGCGGTGGTATCTAATAATACGTTTATAAATCTCATAATTTTGCGTGTGGAAAATGCTTTGCTGTGTACTATATGGTGGTGGAAAATAGGTTTCGGTACTAAGGAAAAGTCCGTGGAATGAAATATTGAAAGAATTTGGTTCACTTATATTAGGAAGAAGTGTGAACGACATATCTATGCTAAGAGGGATACACTACGTAACTTATTTCAATTCATGCTCCATTACTTAATGCTGTTAATGCTAGCATTATGTAGAAAGAACGATAAATTCCCTTTGATGAAAAATTTAGGCGTAATTTTAAATCATCACTTATTTGCCTTATGTTTTCTCTATTCTAGAGTGACTTCGTCCGGCTACTTTAAAAGTCATTCGTGCGCCCAATTACTGGTCCATGTGGGCACAACTACTCAGCACCAATGCTTTTATGTTACGCTCATCCCTAGCCATCATTTTGTTACGCGGTCGGCACAGCTCATTAAATAAATATATTGGTTCTGAATTCGGCCACCCATTGAAGTCGCCTAATAGTTATGGCCTCGTTCGTTAGTCGGCGTTTTGGCTACCCTTCTTCTCCCCCTGGAGAACTTTTGTCATCACCGCCTCAGTGTTATTACGATAAAATTTCCCTCGATGTGGTTCAATTTATTTCTTGGAATGGTGCTGTTTCAACGCAACCTAGCCCATCAGCACTGTGGTCTCCCTACGGGCGGGATTTAGAATAAATAAATCGAATCGATGAGTTGGTATCTTTATGCTTGAAAGTGATGCTTTAAGCGAACCCCTTTTGGAGGAAAACGCTTCGTGGAATCCGGTGTGGAGCTCGTCCCGCCGCCCCTCTCAGGCCCAACCAGCCCTCCCCCCCTCTCCACTTTTTTGCCCCCCCCCTTCCCCTTCTCCCTCTCTCTCCTCCTGAATTACAGCCCGTTGTGTCTTCGTTTCGGGCTTCTTGCTAGCGTCACAGCGAGAGACTTCGAAAGCGAGCCAGCACCGTGCGCGCGGGGCGGTGGTGGCGGCCGTGAAGGTCCCGGGGAGATGGGAAGTTTCTCGGAGAGAATAGCGGTGTTGATGGAAAGCCTTTTGAATTATTAGTCGGGCTGCACACACCCCTCTCTCCTGTTACTCGGCTTAAAACCCCTCCCGGCTCCTTCGTTTTCTCAACCCCCAAAATCATAGGGCTGCTGCACTATTGTGACCAACGGGAATTCTCCTCTCTAAGTGTGTGTGTGTGAGGCTGCAAAACCCCGGAAACGAATGTGTGCTTCGCCTTAAGGTTTCCTATTTTGTCGACGGTTTCTCTGGATTTGAAGAGATGCTCTGATGAACTTTGGTACATCCCAGACCAACAATGGGACCGGGTTATTGCTTCGCTTCACTGCTTCGTTTTTGTGTGTCTCAAACATTGAAAGATGAAATGTTTCCACTTATTGACTTGAGATTTATTCTTTTGCACAATCAAGGAAGATATAGTTAACTTTTTAAGTTCAACTTGAAAGTTTTGTAATCACAGTACCTAAGTTTCAACACTTGGCTTCATCATTAGGTATGACTTAAAATGACCCCACCCTGTAAATACGTTGCTTTTCTATTCAATGGCGTTTTTTCATCATTAAAAGAACAAACAAGCTAAAAAAATTATTCTCTAACCATTGGCAAAGCGTTGATGATAATGATAGTGTAGCCTGATCAAAAGAGTCCACATTAATTGCAGACAAATATTAAAAGATTCATTTTTGTAACATATTCCCCACTTCAAGTGCATTTGTCTTAATAATTTTCTTTTTTAATGAAAAGCGTACCGAAATTTCGGAAAAGTTCTATTTTTTTGACTAGACACTTCTTTTAAATTAAAAATGAAAATTACTAATCGGTAATTTACTCCTCCAGAAAATTAGTTAGGCAGTGATAATAACACCAGGAACAAAACACCATCGAAGAAAATTAATTCAGCACCGATAATTACAGCAAAGTTAGTGGTGCAGTCACGTTATTGACTAAACCAGTCCACATTATGATGGATTTCGGAAAACTCTTGGAATAGCGTGTGAGATTTTGGATTTTATTTTTAAACCATTAGATGGCCAATTCCATCCAGAAACTACCGGTGTGTGGATGTCAAAGCCTATTTTCATTTCTGCATAGGTACTTTCTTCCTCCCTTCATCTCATCTAACATGCCAAATATTTTCCTCCCTTTCCCTCGCTTACCCATCGTTCTATCTTCTATCACTTCTTCAACAATCCGTCACCAAGATTATGGATAAGTTCCGTAAATGGTGAAAGATAATGAAGATTCATATCCTGTAATCGTGACCGATTACACCAACTAAAATAACCATTATGTATTTTTATGATTTTATTCATTTTAATGTTAAATGCTTTATCCACTGACAGTTCTCTTTTCACGCTGTCTTCGAAACCATTTGTTTCTTTCTTGGTGTCACCTTGCATCAAAAAGATTTTACTTTGATAAAAGAATTTTTTATTTCGTAAAATATTTTGCTCGAGAGAAATGAGAGCATCATTGCTGTAATGGATCTCGTGCAGTAAGAGACACACAATTGTTTTCCTCGTTAAATTCAACTTTATGAGGGAGGAGGATTCTTTTTCTTGTGCCTTTTGAAGGAACGACATTAAAATTTTATATTCAACATTATATATCATAAAAGAATCTATATCACTATTCATCCGTCATTTTAAAAAGATTATTGGATTAACCTATTGATAAATGTTTACAAGAATATTGGTTATAACCTTGAGTATTTTTTTTATTTTCAGTTAAAATTGAAGGAATAAAAGACCAAGGTAATATGTAGTTCTAAATTTATACACCTTTATTCACTGTGATCGTATTAGGGATATAAAATAATGCCTAAGTTATCGTGCTTTTGAAATCTTTCCTCTTTTTTTCATTACGTTTTCTTCTGTCAGCTTCTATCCCACGAAGAAGCAACGACCCATAGAATCCATTTGCTAATGTAAATAATTGAATGCAAAACAAAATTTTTTTCAGAGTTAAATTATATATTACAGTATGTAATTATTAAAAGGATTACCTTTTTTTACCACATAGGGTTAAAGTATGAGGATTATGGTTGGTGAATGGCCTGGAGCAAGCCAAGGATTATTTAATTACCCCCTACTTTCAGAGTTTGTCCCTTGGATTTATAAATTGAGATTTTAGAAGCCAACTTCGGGAAAATTGAAGGCGCTTGAATTGAGATTGGAGATCTGTGAGAAGTATTGGAATCCGGGGTGTGTGGGCGTTTTCCTCTTCCTAGCAAATTTCGTGAAAATTGCAGCTCCGATGAGGTTTTGGCCAAGTCTTGTAATGCGTAGCCTTGTTCCGTTATATATTCTCGGTGCAATGAGGTTATCAGTAGTACTGGAACACTAGGCCGACCAAACAAAGGTGAATCCCTTTGCTATTTATTTTGCTATTTATTTGAATCCCTTTATGCTTGATTAAGTCACATTAATTGTTATGAAAATATCCAGAGCCCAAAATATTTTAAATATTCCTGTGGGAATAATATTTGTCATATTCCATCATTATATATATATATATTTGGAATATGCAGCTAAAAACATTGTACCGAATTTATGTAAAACGTTATTTCATAGATAGGTATGTACAATCTTACCTAATTTTGTTACGAAAATTCTCAGTGAACCACTGACGGTGTATATTCCTAACAGTTTAACATAATGCAACACTAATGGCATGCAACTTGGATTTAAGAAATCTGTCTGCAATGCCCAAAGAATGTTATGAAAATCCTCACGGAGTCTTTATATTCACAAATGCAGTCGTTTTAAGGCATTCAAAGATTGTCAATCCGTTACGGATTTTCAAATCCGTTTCGACCTATTTTGCATTAGGAAAAAATGGGTGCACAATGGAATCTATCTCGGGTGTGAATGAAAATCGTCTAAAATTCACTTTTGAATGAAATATTTTCCCGAATGCGAGAAAGATAAAAAAATAATCTGTCAGTGCTAGCGCTAAATTTACCATCTACATTTTCATGCAAGACCTATGGTGGTAGCTAAATGATTTTATATTTTATTGGGTGAATGAAAATTGTTCCACACGGATAATTTCTTTTCTCCAATTACACGCCATTGAAAAACATACCTACGCTCTTGAGTTCAAACCCGGGCCAAAAATAAAACATATCCTTTTGTATTAAAAAAGGTGCCACTATATAGGCACCTGCATCAATCTATACATTAGGTTTGTCGTAAGAGTCGGACAAACAAGCATACGGTCAAACAGTTTTCCTAATGTTCGAGGTGCTACCAAAATGTGTCGAGAATTAGAATATTTATTTAAATCACTTAAATCAATCCTTAATTGGTTCCCTATAAAGCAATGATTTTATTTTATTAGATATAATTCCCAAAGACATGAATTCCGGCTTATCGAAGAGTCAATGATTTAATGCTACCTCTCCTCAATAACTTTTCATGGGAAAACAATAAAAATGGTTATCCTTTGCCTTCCTCAGTAGTGTTTTTAACGACACACTATTCTTGAATGGCCGGCACACTTGGGTCAAATGCCAATAAGCAGTCTCCGTGATGAACAAAAGGTCCATGGGCTACCTATCCTTTGGTTCCTACCATTGATCTATTCTGTTGCCAATTATTTTATTTTATTTCACAACTTCTAACATGAGTGACCCTACCAGGACCAAGATCGCTCTTAAAGTTCATCTCTATGAGGTCATTAAAGGAGACCGTGACATTTATTGGTAGTCCTCTGGGTCGAAGTTCAGCCTACCGTTTACCGACTGTACGAAGATCATACGGAAAATAAGAACCACCCCATTAAGTTATTCTCTGTGAACGTTTTTGAACAATTTTTGCCATTGTATTTCGCGTGACCTGAACGTTTTACAATTTTAATATCGATGCTTCTACCTGCATTTTTTTTAACGATTATAAGTTTTTCGGAGAAAGACTTTCTGTTAGTTATTTAAAGGTTAGCAAGGGAGGCCAATAGAAGAGCACTCCGAGATAACTTGAGGTGATTAATACGAGGGGTAATCGTAAAGGACGATAGAAAAAGAAAATACTATGAAAGGAAAATATTGAGTATGACGCAATATGATGCACCTATAGGGAAGTAGTAAAGTGTTTTTTCTTGTCTACTCTTTACTCTGAATGTTAAAATACGTTCTGGGATGACAATCACCCGATTCTAAGTGATTTCTTGGTTTACAGAATACACCCGGTGCAAGACAAATGCTTTCGGTGGTGAGTGAAAATGTGAAGCAAATGAAGTCTTGCCTATATTTGATCAAGCGATTATATGGAAATGTAATGCAACTATTGATAACAAATATGAGAAGAGGTTAGACATCATAAATTACGAATTTCTGTCAATATGAGTGGAGTGAGCCTGTTATTAATGACAGCATAAGTGGAGGATAAAATAGTGGTGGGCAATATAATCAATCAACAGTTTTTTCTCGAAAGGTCAATTTATGTGGGAAAAACTACCCGAAGAACCACCGAGAAACTGTCTGTTGCTAGTTGGATAGCCCAAAATTCTACCCAATATCTTCCACGATAGACATACATGCAATTAGACGGTAGTTGTTGTTAACATAGTTGCAGAATACTTGCAAAACTATTTAAGCATCAATGCTCGTAGGACTGTCCATTTTTCTCTCTAATTTTTGCCCTGGTTTAGCCATTTTCCCATCTTGTCACGCGGCACCTATTTTCAGATCAGATTTTGCTCTCCGCCACCGAAACTCCTTGCACAGCAATGCTCGTTCAACCGGGTCCATGTTTTCAGGACGCATAAATTGATTCATCAATCATACGGCACCCTATTAGAGCTCTAAGCCCAAATAAGGTGGCCATAAGAACTTGCTAATCTGCAAAAAAAAACCCTCCCACTCAAGTTTCTTGGCTCTGGTCTATCTCCCTCGCTCCTTCCTCTCCAACCTTCTCTACCTTTCCTCCCTCCCTCGTCGTCGCTGTCTTCGGTCTCCCCTCTCACGCCCTCTTTCATCCTCTTCTCTTCGTCGTCTTTATCCACCACCGCGTCCCTTCACTTAATTACCCTCGCCAGGGCACTTCGGCTTTCCCTGTTTGGCCTCCCGTTTCCTCCTCTACCTTTCTCCCCTCCCTCCTATCCTCCCTCCCCACACGCGCTCACGCAATGCTCCCAGGCATCCGAGGCAAACTTCGCATCTTATGCAAATGCAGGTCGCCGTGTTTCACTGCCCTTTATTGCCTTCTCTATTTCTCCCTATCAACTTCCATTCGGGGGTGGAGGTGTTGGGCGATCAATTCTCGTTCTTAGCGTGGGTTTTCTCGCAAATAAACAATACGGAAGCAGTCTAAAAATAGTTGCCGTCCTGATAATAGTTTTTATTAACGCCTCTTGAGATGAAGCTCGCAGAAATTAACTGCTGAGTTAAGTAGGCGTGTACCCGGAGGAGGAGATCCAACAGCTATGAACAACAGAGGAAAGTTTACAGACAAGGAAGCAATGCGTTAAATATTCCATGTGGAGTTTATGGATTGGAGACATGGACCATTGGAAATACACGGCAAAGAAGAACGAATTCCTAAAAAAACTTGGTACTGGAGACGAATTCTGAAGATTAAGCGGGAGGAAAATAAGAAATGAAGAATTAGACAGGAGGGTGAAAGAGAAAAATGCAATGTGGAGTATGAAAAAGAAATAAAAATGGGAGAGTTTGGTCGCAATTTGAGAAAATGATATGTTTATGAATATAATAGAAGGGGAAATGTTAGATATAGGTCGACGAAAGACGAAGAGAATGATACACGGGGAAAGTGAAGAGGGATGTTAAACGGAAGAACCATCAGGGCGTAAGGCAGTTAGCATTAGATAAGGGAGTGTAGAGGTGTTTCCGTTCATCAATTTTCGGATTGTAATTGTGGTCGTAATGATGATGACGCTGAGATCACTAGAAAGGAAAAGATATTTAATGGTTTTGTCCCGCAAGCAGATCGACGCTTCATTTATGCAACGGAGTTATTTATAAACTATGCAGGGGCACAAGGAACTTCCTTCTTAAATATGATTAAACGATTTTTTCGCGTATTTTAAATAACCTAGGATTACCTATTTGAAAATTTAATCTGTAGTTTGAATCGGTAGGAGGAGGTTATGCGACGTGTGCGTCACCAAAATATAATATGAAAAATGTATATGGAATTGTTTTTAGATATTATAAAATTAAAACAGAAACATATTAACAATTATTAGCTGTGAACTATCAAAGATCCGTTACTAAAAAAATGGTCCATTTGCTTTGGAAAATGGAGTGTCGTGCAACCATTTGTGTTTGAACGCATTCGTTAGTAATTAATAATAAGTATATTATTTACAATATGTGTATTTTTCCCAAAATGAAAGACTGAAAACGTCCTTGGCTGAGTTGTCAATTTAAGTGATGTTTAAAAACTTTCCTGCCAACATTCTTCTTCAAAGTGAAATTTTTTTCGTCAATCTTCAACCTTATTAAACTTTAATTCACTCTTCGATAAAGATTATGAAACGATTTCATGGAAATATCTATATAGTTGTGTGAAAGAAATTTGTCGAATTTCTTGAATGTCGAATGGAAATTATGTCTGTGGTCTCATTAAGAAGTAATTTTGCCTTTCCTTTTTGCACGTACTTGCATTCCCAAGATCCAATCATTTACCCTCTTTTTCCCAAATTTGATCTCTAAATCATATTACAACTCTAGAGCAAAATGATAAATTATGATAAAGTGAATGCATGATTAGACATAGCAGTGAAGCTTGCATTACTTTTGTGATGAATATCGGTTCAAAATAAAAGCCCATGAATTACAACTATTCCTCCAACCGCAAGGGTCCTTCCTCCACGGTTTTTTCATGTAGGGCAACTGATGATCAGTGTGCGTCAGCCTTGGTCACCAAGACACCACCGCGAATACAATTTATTGTTTCCCATGTGAGAAATATCCAGAGAGGATTATTTTGTTGCATATCGATCGTCTATTTAATGAGAGTTATAATGAAATATTATTCCAAAATTTGAATAAGCAATTAAAAAATTAAGTATGTTACACATGCATCTATCGAGTTTTCAAAATATCTTTCTGGGAAGACCTTGAAAGAGTCAAGTCCATCTCCCAATACACATTGTTTAACGGTTTACCGTCTCATTTTATTCTCTTCAAAATTGGTTCCGTTCTTGCTAATCAAACCATTATACTTTTTTCTATTTTTGAACTTTTCTCTCTTTGTTTCCCGCAGGAGGAAAATATTTAAATTCATGTTTTCCCTTTCTATTGGTACCCACTCTATTGCACCCTTCTCTATCCTTTTCCATTCCCTCTCATGCTACCTTCTTATGCATCTTTCACGCCTTCATAATCTCAACATTGTGAAACTAGTCTTTTACTTTGGCGTCTCTCCCTTTTTTCGCTCCTCGCATCCACGCCTCGGCTGAGAGTAAAAGAACTGGGATACGCCCAACCATTCCCACAGTTAGGAAAGAATCCTGACGGCCTACTCTCCCCTTAATATTTTCTGCTGCTTCATGCGTGTTGCCCTCTCCCGTTTTTAAAATTGTATGCAACCTTTAGTTCACTCCTTTTTCCTCAAATTTTTTTTATCTCCATGTCTCGTGAATCTCCCTAATTACTCAAAATTAATAATTATTTCACGTATCCCGTACGCTGGCTTGTATATTTTACATACACCCGTGTTCCCAAAGGCCTATGTAAATATGTGTGTGTGTATGTATCCTTTTTTACCTATAAACTTTTTTTTATACCTATACCTATATATATGGTAACAATATTCTATATTATATATATCTTCTCTCGGCCTCGAAGACGGGCGTAGCTCCCGAAAATTAGCCAGTAA